>CABEEJ010000894.1:23757-59940 GCA_901482245.1 Timema douglasi | reverse complement strand
CGACACAGACAACGCACGATCTCTAGAAGAAGTAGGAGAATGGGTGTTCAGATATTATTGAAAGACGGGACGAGTGCGGGTCTGTCGGTCGGTCCCGTTACAGGTGAACGAACCGCGGCCAAACATTACCAGCCTTCGTCCTACTATGGTCTCGCCAAGGTATCTCTCGCTCCAAGAGAGCTTCGATGGAGTCACTCGCGTGCTATTAGACCTCCCTCCACCTCCTCGTTTGTTTCTTGGCATTTTCCGGGACACACATTTTAAAAATCACTAGATGTGGGCCGGAGAAGGTAGTTCAAGGTAGTTTCTCAAAATTTGAATAAAATTACTGCATGACTTATGGTTTTCTTGGTGAGAAAAAAAATCAATATATAAAGTCGATTTTGTTTAAAATCTTTTTCTCCGGTTGTGATATCTCAAACAAATCATTCTTATTAAAGTTAAACACGCCAACAAATGTTAGTACTTGAGCAAGTATTGTTATTAAGTACCTTTCCAAGATATTTGAAGTGGTCTTCCCCCCAAAAAAAAGTTAAAAATTTGGTTATTCCTAGATGCTATTTAGAGTGTTCCTCGACTTTAAATTCCTGACTGAAGGTAACATTCAAGCACTTTTCCTGAGTTTTTTTCTTCTTCGATGCACAAAATCCCAATAAAATTCCTAGTTTTCTTGATCAGTTGCCTCCTTGTAGCTCCCATTTAAAACTTTATTTTTATTTATTTATTTATTTGAGGTATTTAACGTGCACTTTTTGAACCGACTGACTACATCAGTTCAAGAGAATTTCTATGAGCGAGATCGAAAGGACCAATTTTTTACATGTTACAATCGACATGAGATTGACGGCTATATGTCCCCTCCGAAGGAAGTTGTGCTACTGGACACTGCCGATAGTTTAATTCTATGAAATGTAGCGATATAAATATTGATAAAAAAAAACATGAGTGAAATAATACGGCACAAGACAGCCGTGAACTATCCTACGGACAGTTAGATAACAGAATCTTGTGGATGTGTCTCACAATATTTCACAAACTGTTCGTTAGAAATCTGTCACTACGGAAATATTTTGGCTGATCCCTCTGAAGAGGTTTGGGAACCAATGGTGTAAATAAACGTATATCCCGTACGCGTGATAAAACGGAAATCATATTTGAGTTTTAGATGTTTTATTTGCGAACTGGTATCCTGTATGGATAGTCTCAAGGGGACCGACCCAAACTTTTCTTCCTGAATGACAAGGATGGACGAATAACATTAAAAGCACGGGACTATAACACACACACTCACAGGAAAAGGTATCGGAGATGAGAAGAGGAACCCCAACACTGGCGCAAGCAAGTCGGAGAGTCTGAATAGCCGACAGGTAGATAATGACACACGAAACAGTTAACTAGGAATGCCACAACAGGTCCCGCACGGTTAGAAGCTGTGAGCGACCGCGCTAGTCGAAAACCAGGTACACACGAGCCTTTTTTAAATCGTACAGCGTCGGCTATTTTTTCAATACTCACACAGAAAAAACAGTTTTGTACAGGTTACCAAAAAAATAATGGGGACTAGAAAATGATGTTATGCTCAAACTAATTTTGTAGTCAACATTAAATTTGTTGTAACCTGTACAGAACTGGGTTGTTTTTTTTTCTGTGCAAACTTAATCTTGACTTGTGTAGTTAAAGCTGAGTGTGTTTTGGATAAAATACGGATATACAAATAATACTAAGATTACTAGTCTGTTCTGTCTTCTGAGGGTTCCGGTTTTCCCTGAATGTTTTCCCACTTTCCATCCACGCAAATGCGGGTAGATTACCTCTAAAAATGCTTCCTTCCTCAGACCTACCCCAATAGAGTAATAATAATATATGCGTATAACCTGAACAGGTAGTAAGAAGTGATAAATAAAATAACAGTGGTATTAAACGTACTAGTAAAAATATATTTTCCAAACAAATCAACCTAATTAGTTCCTCTCGATGAACGTGATGCTCAGTTATATAAGGAACAAAAACCCTCGACATAAAATCTATCTATCTTTCTAGAACGGTACAACCAACGTTCCGAACAGACTTCCCTTAAAAAAAAAGATCTTTCAAACCTATAATCATCACCTTGGTGTGTCTGCGATGGTCCAATTTTGACCAAGAAACGAAAGAAAACAATGTCTCGGAGAAGAACCCTCTTTGGTGGAAGCTTCAATTTTACTGACGAGAGCGACAGGTAGAAGAGAAAATTACTTTGTTTGGGAGTGTAGAAAAGATTTGAAACATTTAGAAATAACGGTACTAGCAATTGGTTTTGTCACTTCTTCGAGTCCAATGGATATGACCCGTTATTAGAAGTGTGGGTGCGTAAGAAAGAAAACAAAGGAATATTCAATGGAGAACAATGACTGAAAAAAAAACTCTTTGGAAACAATATTTTCTTAAGTATGATCTACAAAGGTGTTGATTTTTTTTAAATAAAAGTACAAATCAGTTAATTTTAGTTTATTTACAATAAAACAAATAGGGCTGGTATATGAGTCGGTGTTTATGAATGACCCACTAAGTCGTTAGTTCAAATATCGACCAGCTGATTCAATATGATTATTATTAGCACCGCGTGTTACTATCCGTTCGGGTTATACGCACTTACGCTAATGTGTAATGGTAGGGTGATTGTGAGATGAAATGGAGGACCTACAGTTTAACGTGGGATCCGAACCACGGTGGAGGTCTGGCATTCCCCACATTCACAAGATGCCTTGTCAGAGGTGAAGGAAGGGTTTGATAATCAGATAAATCTAAGCTGATTCAATAAAGGTTGCAAATTTGCACCCAAGATGCACCTTTTTTTATTCACAAAGCAAGGAGAAAACTGTAAGGCAAGAACTATGGTGACACTAACCAAAGGAATGAACCTGGAATAAGACAGAACACCTAGTAGTTATAATACATAATAAATATGAGCTTATGTGTTTTAAGCGTTTGTTTAAAATACTTGAGACCTTGTGCCCATCCCCTCCCTTCTATTCACTCTCGGGTACACCACTGGTTTGTTTTATTTCATAGGCTAGAGATGAGCTAGCATCATTAATTTCTTCCACTCAAAAGTCTTATCTTAATAAATAGTAGAGAAAAACAATTAAAAAACACGTGGCAAGCCATGCATCTAAACTAAACTACACACCGATTGGTCGTGGTATTTTCAGAAGACAATATAATTGAAAAAATAATAAGGCGCCGTGGTGTAGTGGTCAGTGCACCTGGCTACGAATCTAGGGATCCCGGGTTTGATTCTTGACTGGTACCATGCGGAAAAGGGGAGTTATCCCAATGGCCACCAGAGTTTGGTTGGTAAGGCTTAAGTTAGATTTAAGATCATTATTGGCTCAATGGCTTCACGACCACTCAATCCGGAATACGTGTTTGGCTCGTGCAAAGTCTTTGGGTGGCTCATTTGGTAAAGTGTTGCGTTAAGCAAAAAGTCCGGGCTTCGGTTTCCTATTCAGGCATGTTTATTATGAAGTTTTAACATTCAGCGGCATTTTTTGGTCGGTCCCATTGGGCTATTCAAGTAACAACCACCGAAAAGAAACGTTATATACTTTGTGATCGTTAACGAACACCCCTTTTGAGTATTCTTTAAGGAAAAGTTTTAGGTATTAAAATATAATCATTCTTTATAATTCCCTTGTACAATTGTTTATTTAAAATAAAATATAAACATTAGAATTTTTATAACCGTTTCAAATAATTGTAGCCTAAAAGCCAGTGATATTTTTTTTTAAATACGTTTCCCACTAAAATTTCTAATTTAATTAAATCTAAAAATAATTTGCTACTAGCTGATGGCTGGAGATTCAGAGTTGTTTGACCTACAAGCATCTTGTAAGGTCAAGGCCAGACTGAACAACCAATATCAGGGACAGACCACGTTCAGACACGTCACTTGTTCATTTCTAGGAAACGAGATGGACGCTCTGAGCCAGTAAAATATTGAACACTTCTTCATAGCTTTGGCAAATTATGTGTACGGTCCATGTCAATTAAATATAGAGCACTTACTCTTAGTTTTGGCAGATAAAATGTAAACAATGGACCAGTGAAATATATAGGAAACAATTATTCCAAAGCATTGTCAAATTAAATAATTTTACAAATGGGATGTGTTTTAAGGGGCAGTTTTCGTACAAACCCACTTCAGTTGTCAATTGTTCCAAAGCATCACTCTCGCAATAGACGGGACTAACGATGACGAGTAGCTTGAGGTTCGAATCCAAATCGGGTGTACTGAGGGTTTTCCCCCCCAAAATGGTTTTCCAATCTTCATCCAAGCAAATGCGGGTACACTTCCTATAACTATAACCTTCCAAATCCATAAAACCAATAACACAATTTGTACTTTTTAGCACCGCGTCTTACTATCCGTTCAGGTTATACGCCTATGTACCAATTAGGTTAATGGGTTAGGGACCAGTCAGGCTTGATTTAGAGGAAACGCACCAGCATTTGCGTAGAAGGAGAGTGGAAAACCATTTAGGAAAAGCCCTCAGTGCACCCGACCGGGATCGAACCACGATCTTCCCGTCTTCGGCAGTCTAGTCTAACACGAGAATAGCGCTTTAGACCACGCGGCCACCAAAGCGGGTAAATTGATACTAACGCGTATAAACCAAACGGGTGCTAAAACATATATAACAAAAAAAGTTTTTTGGCCAAAATAAATAGAATAATTCTCCAGTAGAAACATAAGAATTTAATTTTCTTCACATGGTGATATCAACAGTTGTTGAATGTCTGTCATGAGCATAGCGGCATTAGATGAGAAACTTTTTAAGACAAGAGAAAAAGTTGTCATTAAATTCCAGGACACCCTTGGAAGGATATTCAACAACTGTTGAGGTCACTATGTGTATAAAATTATATTCTTGGTTTCCACAGAGGAATTATTTGTTGTTTTTTGGTATACATATATATATACCCTGCTAAAACACCTTTTCTCCAGTCGTCCTCTATATCGCCGCTTTTAAATGCTCACAATTTCTCGGAAACAACGGTTATCCCCATTTCATCACTTATGTGAACGTGCTCAGAGAGACTGGTTTTTATTAATACAGAAAGAGGAGGGCGAAAAGAAATGGAACTTGCGAAAACGTTAAATTAGCTCTTCGCGACATGAACTTGTTTTGCGTCAGGGAGTGTACAAAGCAAGTCTCAAACCACCGACACGGCCTAAAATAATGAATGTGCGGACACCGAACCAGTCTAGAGGTTACCGAATTCACCGCTATTAGCGAGTCCCAAGCTTTTTGATCGACGTACCACCTCAACTATTTCCGTAATTTGGAGTACCGCCAAGTTAAAGATGAATATTTACTATTTAGGTACGTGTTTTAATGGCGCCCAGGGATACAATTACACAAATTGTCTGAGCTGGAAGCAGTGCTACCAGCCTTACAAGCAGTTTTTTTTAGCACCACATCATACTACCCGTTTGGATCATATGCCTATGTACTATTTACACCAATAATTTAGGGGTTTAGCAAGGTTTAATTGAGAGGAAATGCACCCACGTTTGCGTGTAAGGAGAGTGGAAAACCATTTAGGAAAAAACCTCCCTCCATGCACCCGACCGGTATCGAACCCTAATCTCCACGTCATCAGTGGTTTAGTCCAACCTCAGAGTAGCGCGTTAGACCTTGCGGGCACAGTACAATCCCTGTTTAAATGCTAAACCAGTATTTTCAACGCCGTTGATATTCGAAAGTTTTATATATATATGTTTATTAAAGGCGAACAATTGAATATTTTTCCCCCGACATTCCATTTAAGAGTAAGATCTGTGTCACGTAATACTTTGATGTACTGCACCCTCCCCCCATGTAACACCATGTTGACATTAGCAGTTCGCTCCCTCCCCCAAGCCGCAAAACGTTATGTGGTTTATGGATGACCACTAAAACCCAAACCGGGGAATATTTTCTGAGCCGACACGATACGCCTTGCTTAATAACGTTCCAATCATAGCAGGCCCAACTCAGCTCCAGGCCCGCGCGAGGTATTATGGGAGTAAAAGGGAAAAGAAAAGGCCTACGATATCCCAGAAATATGTGCAGTTCATTCGTATTTGAATGATTACTCGAAATTTTCCGCTGTGACGATGGGGGACAAAGCGACAAAGTTTCTTGTTAATAACTACAGTATGTCCCTGTTATGACAGAATGAAGATTTGTGCACAGTGCTTAGATGTGAAGACATTCTAAAATGGTCAAAAACGGCCTTTTCAATGCAGTTTTTTTATCCAAATATAATTTAATATTCAACAGTGTTCAGTGTTAGTAACTTCTATTGACTCTTTATCTCCATTATTGTTTGATAAGAAATGATCCACGTGCAATAGTGTTGGTGTGAACTTGCTATTTCTAGCCGACTGTAGCTAAGAGTTGATGGGCATGCGATGCAAGCTCTTGGTGTCTTGAAATTACACACCAGACAAACTCCCGCGCTTTGTTGCAACCTGGAGTTTATTAAAACTGTCACACTTTACCTCTAATTAGACGCACCAGTGAGAGGGGTTGTGTTACTGTTGGCGCTTTTGTTAACTTACTTGTTGATTGTTTTAATTACCTAAACACAGGATCATTACGCAGGAGCTACTCTATTTCTTAGTAGTAATAAAAAAAAATTACATCCATTACTATTTCCAGCCCGAGTCAGTTTTTTTTATTCAAACCATATATTTTCCACTACTGTTCTGTCGTAGCTGCATATGCCTTATAATCTAACTTAAGTCTAGGACAGGCACAACATCCAGTCCCCCGGCCGTTAATTTATCACTATGAAAACGGTAAGCCCACATTTAACCAACAATACATTTTTCGGCCATGTCGGGAATCGAGCCAGGGACCCCTATCTCAGTATAAAGACACGCAACCGACTGAGCTAGAGTAGCTATAATGTTGGATTAAAAAAACATTATTGGAAAACTGGAAGGCGGTGTGTGAATCAGGACCAGTTTGGTAGGCAGCAGAAATGTATATTAATTATTAAATCACCAATCATGACAATAACATAATTAAGTTCCCACCTAGTATTTTGAATTTAAAAAACTTTTTACCACGCTGCGCAAGATTTGAATTCGCCCGCGTAGTATTTTTTTTTTTACTAAGACGCTTTAGTAAGTATAACTTTTATATTTTTAATGAATATAAACACTTACCTTACCCGTTTCAGTGGCCGAATGGTCCAAGGCGTCACGCCCGTATTAGGCCATCCTGCTTACGACGGGGAAATCGGGGTTCGAATCCCGGTCGGGTTTAGTGATATTTTTTCCCCCCTAAATGGTTTCTTATTCTCCCTACATGCAAATGAGGTTATACTACCTCTATAATTATTCATTCCTCATCTCTACTCCTTTAGAGTAATTATTGTAACGAGAGGAGGTTCGTATCTAGCCCGCAGCAAGCAGCACTGTTGTCGCCTCACCTCCCTCATTTCACCTTACACACTGCTCCAATTTCTATGCATAATTCCACTCTCGCTACGCCATCAAACATGCGGGTAAGCTCATCACACGATGAAAGTTTAGTACCCAACTTGCCGACATACTGGTGTATTCAATAATTGATGCTAATAACGTATGTACCGCCTACAGGCATATTGTCTCTCACATTTAAAATTAATTCTTATTTGTTTTATTTGAGGCATTTCAGAACCGAATAATTTTTTTTTTTTAGCATACGTCTTACTAACCATTCGGTTTATACGCTTAAGGTGCGGCAGAAAGGAGCGCGAGTGATTTTACAGTTTTTAGAGCTTTCTTTTTTTTGCCAAAATATATAAAATATTTCTCCAGTAGCAACATAGAGCTTAGTTTTCGGCCCATCTTAATATATCAACAGATCTTAAATATCTTTCAAGGGTGTCCTGGAATTTTATCAAAACTTTTTAAATAGAAAAAGTATTGGCAAAGTTCCAGGACACCCTTGACAGATATTTAAGATATGTTGATATTAACATGTGCAGAAAACTAAACTCTATGTTGCTACTGGAGAAATATTTTATATATTTTGGCCAAAAAATGTAAATTCTATAAAAACTGTAAAATTACTCGCGCTCCCTTCTGCCGCACCTTAAGTACTAATCACGCTGATTAGGAATTAAGAAAAGTTGAATTTTATAAGTGAGTGAACCCGCATTTGTATGGAGGGAAAGTGGAAAACCGTTTAGGAAAATCCCCCTCCCCCCTTCCAGTTCCCCCGACCGAGATTCGAACCTTGGTCTTCCCGTCCTCGTCAGTCTAGCTTAACACGAAACTAGCACCTTAGCTAACTATGCCACCGAGGCGGGAACCGACTAATTACGTCAGAACACGATAATTTCTACGAGCGAGAGCGAACGGAACCTAACAATTTTGCCATGTAAGGTATTTTCACATACCACAATCCACATGGGGACCCGACGGCTTTACTTCCTCTCCGAAGGAGTTGCGCTACGGATTTTCGATAGGAATAATTCTTTCAAATGTTTATTTTCGAAACATGTTTACGAATCGTCAGNAGGTGCCCCCCCCCCCCCGACCTTACTGTTTGTGAAGTGAAGTAGGCTGGGAACAACTATCCCACTAGCCCACATGCTTGTTACGACTCCGTGCCGCCTACATTTACGTTTCATTTGATCTACAAGTCTAGTTTTGAAAATACAACTGTACCGAAGCTAATGTATTCCGAACATGGTTAAGAATTTGTTATTGTGGACACGTCTTTTGTGGTGGGGGTGAAGGAGTGGGGAGTGGGACACGATAAAGCTCTGACATGCGAAATGGTAGCAACATTATTTATGAGAAAAAAAGGAGAGAAAAAAAAAAGAATTTTGACATTTTACGATCTGAGGTTTTTACACCTAATATTGTATCAACAAGGGCACAGACAAGGATATAATCTCTGTGAACAAGGGCAATTGCCTATTTTTGTATATCAATTGAAGGAATAGTACTGATCATATGCTATCCCATAAACCACAAAATATTAATATTTAAAGGTCTAACAAACAAAAAATGTATAACCCTAAGTAATTCTTCTTTTGTCATAATTTGGTAGAAACTTTGAACTTTCAAAAATCAATATAAATTTGTTTGCCGCTTTATGTAAGAAAGTATAGGAATCCAACTAACACATTATTGCTCCAAGTCCTTAATTTTGTAGATGTAGGTGACCTGGCTGTCTGGGGGTAAGGTGTCGGACTTATGTGCTGGGGTCCGGGGTTCAATCCTCGGTCCTGGCATAGATTTATCTGATTGCCAAACCCTTTCTTCACCTCTGACAAGACATCTTGTGAATGTGGGGAATGCCAGGCCTCCACCGTGGTTCGGATTCCACGTTAAACTGTAGGTTCTCCATTTCATCTCACAATCACTCTACCATTTCACATTAGCGTAAGTGCGTATAACCCGAACGGGTAGTAAGACGCGGTGCTAATAAAAAAAATTTTTTTTTAGATCCCTCCACTCTAGTCTACTTATGACTTATTCGGGTGGGTTGGGTTCGATCCTTACTCACTAAGCTCATTAAGGTTGTGTTGGGGTTTTTTTTCACCGTTGCTGACGGATACTGGTTCATGTTCATAATCTGTCTGTCTACCTCTGAGATCTTGGGGTAAAGAAAGTTCTCGCCTCGGGATCCGATGTTCGTGGGTTCAACCAACCCGGGTCGGGGTCGACGGATTTTTCTCGAGCGATAAAAATCCGTAGCACAACTTCCTTCGGAAGGGAAGTGAAACCGTCCTTGCCGGCATGTAAAAGAACCATGGAAATTATGTGAAAATACTTTTACCATAAAAATTGGTAGGCCCTATCACTCTCGCTCATAGAAAATTGTCGTGTGCTGATATCATAAGTCGGCTTAAAAAATGGACGGTTAATAACTCAAATAAATAAAGAAGAAATATTCTTGTCCCCATTAATAAATATTTAAGGTGGTGAAATACAATAAAGGACCCTAGTTTGATTCCAAGTGGTGATGTTAAGTATTATATTATTTGTATACTAGCTCTCCTTGTTATCAAATTAGTAAATATTTAGGAGCAATATCACTGTGTGTGTGTGTGTGTGTGTGTGCGCGCGCGCGCGCGCGCGTAATATTCATAGTTTGAGATATCCATATATTTACAATATTGGGTAAAGAACGAAGGAGGTAGAATTTAGAGAAAGTGTACCCGTATTTGAATAGAGATTGTGGGAAATCATGCAGATAAAACTACCTTGAGTATGAGTTTGGAAATTATATCAATCGTAATAAAAATAAAAATTAATAATATTTAGCACCGCGTCTTACTACCCGTTCGGGTTATACGCTTTAAGTACTAATTACTCTAATAGATTAGGAATTGGGAAGGATGAATTATAGGAAGTGAACCCGCATTTGCGTGGAGTGAGAGTGGAAAAACCTTAAGGAAAAACCCCCTCCAGTTCACCCGACCGAGATTCGAACCTCGATATCCCCGTCCTCAGCAGTCGAGCTCAACACGACAAGCGCGTTAGCCACCGAGGCGGGTGTCATAAAAATAACTTGGGCTGTTTATGATAAAATGTAGGTTTAAAAAAAACTAACACACTTTAATAAATTACTTTACTCAGTAGAGGTTGATTAAAAAAAATTGTGCAAACTGTGCAATGTTTGCTAGAACATATAACGTGTGTTTTCTCTCATTAAAGGGTTAGATAAAATATTTCTCCAGTACAAACCTAATTTAATTTTCTTCACATGGTGATATCAACAGTTACTAAATGTATATCATTAGCATGGAGGCATTCATTATCTAACAAACATTTTAAACGAAGAGCAAAAGCTGTAATTAAATTTCAGAACACTCTTGACAGATATTCAAGAAATTTTGAGGTCACCATGAGAAGAAAACTAAATTATATTTGTACCTGAATAATATATTATTTATTTTGAGCAAAAACTTGCAAAAACACTAGCTTTTTCGTGTGTCCCTTTCCACTTCACCTTAAGATGGAGTGCTAGTGAGAGCGAGTTTAGGGCAATATTTTTGCAGTTTTTATAGCACAAACCTCTTTTGGCCAAAATAAATCAAATATTTCTTCTATAGAAACATTGAGTTTTGTTTTCTGCACTTGCTAATATCAACAGTTGTTGACAAACTTTTCTCTTCATTTAAAAAGTTTGTCAACAAATGCCACCATGCTCATGACAGATATTCAACAACTGTTGATATTAGCAAGTGCAGAAAACAAAACTCAATGTTTCTATAGAAGAAATATTTGATTTATTTTGGCCAAAAGAGGTTTGTGCTATAAAAACTGCAAAATTAATGCACTAAACTCGCTCTCACTAGCACTCCATCTTAAGGAGAGTAGACCAGAATTATAGTAGGATTCCGATAGGAAGAACAAATGTAAAAATATTATTTGTTTACCAAAATTGCTAACATTTCCATACATTATTAATATTATTTTATCATGATGGATGCTAGATATCAAAAGTTACAGGTTCAAACCTCAGTACTTGACGTAATAATAGATTACTTTAATTTTGGTAACCATTTTAACAGTCAAATAACCCGCTACGGTTCGAACCTCTGTCGAGTGTACTGAAAGAATTTTTTCCAAAACGGGTTTTCACTCTCCATTCACGCAAATGCAGTTACACTTCTTATAAATATTGCCTTTCTAATCTTTAAAACCATTGGCGTAATTAGTGCATAAACGTATAACCTAAACGGGTAGTAAGACGCGGTGCTAAGAAGAAGAAAAAATCCCTAATTGAAATATGTTTATGACCTTTCACAGAAAATTTCACTTATAAAAGATCTGAAAGAAAATTTCTTGATTAAATTTCAAATTATATCACCAAGGTCTCGTTTAAAAAAAAACCCATCCTAATCCCGATATTAATCTGCATCCTAACTGTGTGTGGTAATTAATTTCCATACGATAGACGTATTTCCAGCGTCGTCCTTGGAACGTCCGTCGCGTGGAAGACGCTTCGAAGGCGATGTTAGCCAACAAGAGAGGAAGTTGCCCAAAAATTCGGTATCCTCCACGTGACATCGGCTGTCCTCGGCCCGAAACACGTGGCCGGACTGTTCCGCACGGTAGGAGGGCGCGACCGACCTTAAGATGAGAACAGTGGCACCCACGGCGGTGGCCGAATTGTCTGAGGCGTCACTCTCGCAATAGGCCGGACTGCCGATAACCTCCAGATCGGGTTTACTAAGGAAGTTTTTTTTTCTAAATGGCTTTCCAATCTCCCTCCATGCAAATTTGGGTACACCTCTCATAAATTAAATCTTTTTAATCCATGATACATTAGAATAATGAGTAAATGTGCGTATAAACCGAACGAGTAGTAGACGCAGGGATTTAAAAAAATAACAAAGAAAACAAAGTGCATGAGAGGTTTATAGGAGAAACGACCATCGGTCTAGGAGGTTATGGATCGATCCCAGCCTACGCCAATGGTGTATTCAGTTTCTAGTTTGATTTTTTGTCTTACTACCCATCCGGACTACATAAATATGTATTAATTATGATTATGTATTAAGGATGAGGACAATAAGTGTACCCGCATTTGCGTGAAACTATGTAGGATAAATAACCCTCATTAGACCTCACCAGGATTTGAACATCGATCTTCCAGTCACCAGCAAGAGAGTCTAACACAAGAGTGACGTCTTAAACCATTCGGCCAACGATGCTGGTGTTTGCTCTGGTCAGATAAAAACTAAGGTGTGGGTGGATACAGGGAACGCGAGAAAGACCAGAGTTTACACAATTCTGGAAGGATTAGAAAGGTTACATTTATATAAAGTGTGCCCGGATATGCGTAGAGGGAGAGTGGAAAACCATTGGGGGAGGGGGGGTAATCTTCAGAACACCTGAGAGAGATTCGAATCTCAATTCCCCCCCCCCTCCGCCCCATCATCGGCTAGTCTAGTCTACTGCGAGAGTAGCGAGTTAGACAACACGACCACCGAAGAAGGTATTTTTTTATTATTTTGTAAATACTCTCGACACAAAATTGAGAGGGTTATTTACGTCTCATTCCGATCCACACATTTCTCATAAACTGCTTGATTTGACATCACATGAAATACTGACCGAACGATTTAAGCGAGAGTCGAAACCAAAGTATTTCAGAGATTACATTTTTTTTTTTTAGCTCTCTTGTTTAAGACACGTTCAAAATGTATGACTAAAGTGACTGGTTGGGCCCTTTCATGAGAGAAAACACACGTCCTATGTGCTAGCAAACATTGCACATATTTGCACAGTTTTCTGTGAATCAACCTCTACTGTCTAAAGTAATTTATTTAAGTGTGCTAGTTTTTTTCAGTCTACATTTTATCATAGAATCTTAAAGTAAAGCATCATATAGAGCTCGAATATAGCCGAGGCCAAGGTGCACTTTGAACACACAATGTTCCCTCCCGCATACCCCTTCTCACTGGGATTCTTTCAGTGGTTTTATAGAACGCTAAAATTATTGTATGTAATCCATTTGTAGAGTTGTATTTTTTTTTTGTCAGCATCCTATGAAACAGAAAGGAAAAAAAAAAAAGTATTGCAAAGGCATTACATTTTGTTTTATTTTAGTTGATATTCTCAAACGGAAGTAATCGTACACGACAAGCACAAAAAAAAAAAGAGTGGAATATAAAACTGTGCAAAGGAGTGGAAAAAATTAAAATTAAAAAAATAAGCAAACTCAAACGATTCACTACAGGCATGCGTGTATTATTACTGCTTCAATTACGCCTCAGCCCATAAAAAAACACAAATTAAAATGAGTATTTCTTATTTCAGTAAGCCTCTTTTTTTTAGTTGTGACTGACACGATATGACTAGAGTTTCCATGTATCAGAACGAGATCTAATCGCGACTACTTGTTAAGTAGAGCATTGAGAGTGGATTCCTAAACGAAAGCGAACTGCGCCGGACCGGACCGTGGGAGAATCCAGAGCGCGGAACAGGACGGAACTTCCATCGGGGTTCCGCGAGCACGTGTGTGCTCCGTCCCAGTTGTGATCGGACAGTGACGCGCCAAAATAGTCGAGCAGATATCGATAAAGGGTGACCTGGTGGTCTAGGGGGGAGAAGGGGGGTAATGTGTCTGACTTCTATGCTGGAGTCCGGGGTTCAATCCTCAGTTCCAGAAAAGATACATCCGATTACAAAACCCTTCCTTCACCCCTGACAAGACGTGTATTAATCACAACTTGTGAATGTGTGAGAAATGCCAGGCCTCCACCTGTGGTTCGGATTCCACGTTAAACTGTAGGTCCTCCATTTCATCTCACAATCACCCTACCATTACACATTAGCGTATATGCGTATAACCCGAACGGGTAGTAAGACGTGGTGCTAAAAATAATAATATTAAGATATCGATAAACGCTAAATGGGTTTAAAAATGTACTGGGTGGAGGCTGTCTGGCAGTAGGAGAACCAACAGGGGAAGAGTAAATAAAAATAGAAATATCAACACTTTTTTTGTGTGGCTAAGTGTTATCCACATCGGGGCAGGGGGTAGGGGGATATTAAATGCATGGGTATGTGGCAAGCTAAGGAATTAACAAAAATCAATTCAATACAACCACCACGATTCGAACCTCCAATCTCCATGTTATCGACATACCATTTTCGTTATTCTAATCTCGTCTGATTCACCGGTTACGGAGGTCACGGCTTCGAATCCAGAACGCGTGTACTAAGACGGTTTTTCCTAAATGCTTTTTTTTTACTTTCCCTCCACTCAGATTAAAATGACATTTCTTTCTTCTCCCTTGTGAAAGTTAGAAAATTAATATAAAAAACAAAATTAAAGTTTAAATTTTAGAAAGAAAAGTACAACACAGATAAATTATACTTTTAAAAAAAAACTTTTTAAGCGCAGACACCTCTTAAGGCAGGTCCAAATGTGCGTTATTCGTCCACGTCTAATCAATGTTCGATATTACTCGCGCAAGTGTGGAAAAAATATTTGTCGTGCATAGCGAGTAACCAACATTGTTCCGCATGGAGACGGGAGACTACCACACGTCCAAGAAGGTGAAGAATCGCCCGAGAGCAGTTCATCCACGGACACCGAATAAAGAGTGTGCGTGGACAGTAGGAGGAGAAGAACTGTGGGGGACGCCACCCCCCTGGAAATAGTTTGCCGTTCCTTAAATAAATTCCCTCCTAGATATATTTCAAATCCTCTGATATTATCGAATATAAAGCTGAGAGATGGCCTTAAATCAAACTTCAAATGACTTTTATTGTCAAAAATTTGCCGTAGAAGACCGTTTCGAATAAGTACTAGACTAGAGGCTGGTAGAACTGGTAGAAAAAATCAGGGTAGGGAAGCTCTGAATAACTTCCAAGGTCATCTAAATTTAAAAAATGTCTGGGCTTCTAGATGCATGCTATTTTGAAGAATTTTCAGGCGAGGACCACCCCAAATAGCTTAGTTCCTAAAATAATTCAAATTTCAAAATTTGATCGGTGGAAGACCACTTCAAAGATCACCTTCTAGAGGTACCTAATTATCGTAAAAAAAACTAAGGTGAGGATCATTCTAAATAGCTTCAAGGGCTATCCAAATTTCAAAAATGTCCAGGTGAGGAACACTTTTTTTAAAATAGTTTATAAAATAATCGAATTTAAAAAAATCAAGGCAAAGACTACTCATAGCTTTTAGAGTGAACCATTTTTTCAAAAAATTGTTTAAGGAGGGCCATCCCAAATAGTTTATAAAAACTATCTGATTATAAAAATTAGAGAGGGTGACCACGGTTTAAAACATGCATAAGATCATTTATATGAACGAGAAACTATTAAATGGCTTTAAGCAAAAATATAACATTGTAAGCAACTATGTTATTTATAATTATTATGACCCCTTTATGAAAATGATCTGGATCAGCTCCTGTTAAAACACTTTAAGGGTAGATTTATAAATAGACGGGTAGTAAGACACGTCGCACAATAAAAAAAATGTATTTTTTAATGACATTTATATGACCTTTTTTTTTCAAAAGTGAAAGTTACAAAATATATTATTAAACGTACGAATATATTTAGGAAGTCATAGCCAATTTTATAATTGTCAGATACCGTTGATGATCATGAGATACCTGCATTCATACCGCATTTCCACTGTAGTATCAATAGCTTAAAGGTACCGTTAGAAATAGGTTGTGACTTCAAGGTCAAAGCTAACATTCAAACGCCTAAACCAATGACATAATAAACGGACTGTCGCCGTAAGACACACATCAATTGACTTTAGTAATAACATTAATTCAGCGAGACTGGCATTTTCTTAACCTCGTGTGAAACTACAGTTATCACATTATCACACAACTAAATAGACAAACAGGAATGGTTATTAACATTTATGGAGCTATCCAACGATTTTTCGCTAACGCATATACCTATATAAGAAAATATAAGTTGTGTATTAATTTCAATATATATACTTATTAATATATACACATATTTATATTAATCAGGTTAAATAAAGGACACCAAACAGTTATTGAAAGAGTTACATCGGTCGACACGCGGTTTAAACATACTTTTTTTTTTATAAAATCAATAGTTTCAGCTTTTTTATAGAAATAGTTACTAAATTAGGATCTGAGAAATTGTTTGTTATGTTCTTTGGTGAACAAAGCTGTTTCCTCTTTTCTCAATGTGTCTGTAACACATATATTACGAGCTTAAGTGAAAGAAAGTATGGGCGGTGCACGGTACCATAAAGTATAATATAATTTTTAAAAACTCACCACTGTGCGACGCCGGGTTCAAGCCATTTCACCAGAACCTTGTTAATCAGAATTAATTGGAACCTACACTTGTTCGGATTAACCGAGAAAAGGGGATACAGTATTATGACGAATTTTAAATTACAGTTGAATGAGTTTGATCAAATTTTCATTTGTTTAACTGATGTGTAAGACGCAATTCTAATTATTTTTAGTTACAGGAAAACACATTTTGTTTACTACAACATGTAAATAATTAACATTTATTATCAAATATCAACTGTTTCTTACAATTCTCTTTTAGCTTTTAATATTTAGCACCGCGTCTTACAATCCGTTCGGGTTATACGCTCTAAGTACTAACTAGGCCTACTCTAATGGATTAGGAATTGGGAAGGTTGAATTAGAGGAAGTAAATCCGCATTTGCGTGGAGGGAGAGTGGAAAACCATTTAGGAAAAGCCACCCCCAGTTCACCCGACCGAGATTCGAACCTCGATCTCCCCGTCCTCAGCAGTCGAGCTCAACACGACAAGCGCGTTAGCCAACTTCGCCACCGAGGCCTTTTAGCTTTGAGCTTGTTAGCCAATAAAATATATTTCATTTGACATAATATTGATTTTACCCTTTTTTTTCCGAAACGTGTGTTCGGATTATCCGCAATTTCGGATGACCGGGGTTTTATTGTATCTGAAAGGTGGTAATGATGCATCTTCGATCACGTTTATAATCTAAGGGCGAACGTAGATAAGGAAAGTTGTACTATCATTCTACTTTAAGGGAGACTGAAAATACCTCCACGTGGGGTCACAAAATACATCGCCCGCGATCGGGGTCGAGTCCCGTCCTTCAGAGATAACAAAGTCAGGCACACTAAGCGTGTGGCCGACCAACTTTTAAAATTTATTTGATGTATTTAATGTGCTCTTTCTGAACAGACTTATTATATCAGAACACCCGAATTTCTATGAGCGAGAACGAAAGGGCCTACCGATTTTTCCGGGAAAGTTATTTTCATATACCTTCCAGGGTTCTTTTATATGACACTATCGTCAAGGGACGGACTGGTTTTCTTTACCTCAGAAAAAAATAAAGTTATGAACTTTTATATCTCAATAAAAACCCATCGACCCCGGCTGGATTTGAACCCACGAACATTGGGTTCTGAGGCGCGAACACTTTACCCTAAGACCACCGAAATTTGACACCAACCAACGATGACAGGTAACATTATTATTATTATTAGCGCCGCGTCTTACTGCCCGTTCGGGTTATACGCACTCACGCTAATGTGTAATGGTAGGGTGATTGTGAGATGAAATGGAGGACCTACAGTTTAACGTGGAATCCGAACCACGGTGGAGACCTGGCATTCCCCACATTCACAAGATGTCTTGTCAGAGGTGAAGGAAGGGTTTGGTAATCAGATAAATCTGTGCCGGGACCGAGGATTGAACCCCGGCCGCCAGCACAGAAGTCCGACCCCTTACCCCTAGACCGCCAGGTCACCCAAGACAGGTAACAAAAAGGAAACTTTTGTACGAGAAACCAGAATGTTGAATGATGATACATCGAGAATCTAATTAAGTCGAGAAACCTGAAGCACACATCTACACACACGGGATGCAGACAAGCATGCAGATATTCCCGCAGCCCTCTGTAGGGTCATTCACCGGACAAAATAAACCACCTTCTGGTTGTCAACAAAGAACAAGGCGCAACCCGCGGCTCGTCTTCTCTTGTTTTAGTTCCCACACTTGAGGAAGTTCCGCAATCAACCGTCCAGATAAAAAAAAAAAGCGCGTTTCTCTTCGTTTTTAATGATGGCGTATAATGCAGACGTATAATGTGGAGGAGTCTATTGTTCTTTCAAGTTTAAATTACTTCAGAAATGATGGGTTGCGCTTTGTTTTAACGTAATCAGCTCGTGTGTTTTAAGTGAATCAGATGGAGAGATGGAGGCGACTTGATAGCGCTAGATTTTAATGACACCCCTTACTCTGGGTGTTTTTGTTTTAATTTATTTATTATCATCCAATCTTACTACCCGTTCTATTTACACACGTGTGTATTAATTACGCCAATATGGTAAAGAGGAAGGCAGAACTTTCAGATTAAAGCAGCAACATCAGTTACTTACAGACGGCAAGATTGGCTCAGAGCCAACGAGTTCGACTCCGACTTTGAAGGTCGGTAACCGGTTCGAATCCCAGTAGAAACTGTGGGTGTTTTTCACGTTGTGGATAAGTTTCACTGTTTCATTCATTCTCCCTTGAGGCAAATTCTTGCACTTTTTTTAAATTTCGCCTTCAATAAACTGAGGGCGTTCCGAACTTGTAGTGAGAAACGAATTCATTATTATATAGGTCTATATAATACTAGATCTTGGTTAAAAGGATACCCCTTTCACTCATGTGAGCTGAATGTAAATAAAATGGTTTTGAAATGATATGTCCAATTCAAGAGTCAATTTATTGGTTTTTCAATTTTAAAAAATCACCCCCTTTGGTGGCCGCGTGGTCTAACGCGCTACTCTCACAGTAAACTAGACTGCCGATGACGAGGAGATCAAGGTTCGAATCTCGGTCGGGTGTACTGAGGGTGGTTTTTCCTAAATAAATGTCCACGGTTCCTTCACCCAAATGCGGATACACTTCCAATAAATATAACCTTAATAACCCCTAAAATCATTCGCGTAATTAGTTAATAAGCGATTAATCCGAACAGGTAGTATAACACGGTGCTTCAAATTAAAGATGAATGAGTTTAATCAAATTTTAATTCATTTAACTAATGTATAACACGTGATATGAACTGTAATTATTGTTAGTTACAGGGAAACACATTGTGCTGATCACAACATGTAAATATTAAATATTTATTATCAGACATCAACTGTTTCTTTCAATTCTCTTTTAACTGAGACCCGGGGTGACCTGGTGGTCTAGGGGTAAGGTGTTAAGACTTCTGTACTGGGGGTCCGGGTTTCAATCCTCGGTCCCGGCACAGATTTATCTGATTGCCAAACCCTTACTTCACCTCTGACAAGACGTGTATTAATCACAACTTGTGAATGTGGGGAATGCCAGGCCTCCACCGTGGTTCGGATCCCACGTTAAACTGTAGGTCCTCCATTTCATCTTACAATCACCCTATCATTACACATTAGCGTAAGTGCGTATAACCCGAACGGGTAGTAAGACGCGGTGCTAAGTATTATTATTTTAATATAGTAAAATGTTATCAATGCATACAGGAAAAAGTTTGTATTTTCTTTTTAAAAAAAAAAGGTTCTTCAAAAGAGAATCAAACTCTGCATTTACAAGGCATAGGTCATGGAAAAGAGACTCCTCCATTACATACTACGTGTCACGCTTGGTTTTGTGCGTGATCAAAGCCCAACTCTCTTCAACAAACAGGCAACATGACGCAAAAAAAAGTATATATATATATATATATATCATAATAATTTCTTATGTGGTCACTAACTACTAAAAATGTTTCGTCACGTAGGGCATTACGTACATTCCGACTGGGAAAGCTTGTTCCCTCCCTCCCTCCCCTTTTCTTTCTTTCTTATTATTTTTCTTTGTTTCATGCATCGGGTCTTACTACCTGTTCAGGTTATACGCAAATATAATTAATCTAATGGTGTAGGAATGAGGACGGAAGCACTTTAAAGGTAAACTACCCGCATTTGCGTGGAAGCAGAATGGGAAACCATTTTGGAAGAAAAGCACCTTAGTTTACCCGAATGAAATTCGAACCACGGTCTCCCTCGTCATTGGCAGTCTAGTCTACTGCGAGAGTAGCGCGTTAGACCATGCGGCCACTGAATCAGGTCACAGTCCATGTTTAAGGGGGGATAAATGAGGCATGTATGCATCAGCGTGATTAATTCTTCAATTCACTTTTGTCATCCATCCAAAGATATATTTTAAGCTCTCAGTTAAATGTTCTAAATTGACAAATACTAAAGTTGTTAACTAGATTTTGCAAAAATTTTCCTTTGTTTTCCCGGTTTCACAAAAGGTTTCCTGCATTTTTCCAGGTGCGCAAAAACATGGTTTACATTAAGGCGATTGGCCCTTTTCATTTGGCGTGGAAATGCAGAGCCGTGGGAACAAACGCTCATCTTTCAAGAATTTTTATTGTTTTGCAATTTTCTTTTCGGAAACGGTTTGTTCAAGAATAGAAGCGTGTTGATTAAGTTATACTTTTTATTTACACACCTCCTCTATAATTTTAATGGTTATCAAATATCGATAAAATTGACATTTTTTAATAGAAAAGTGCCGGCTTCATAACAAAAAATATGAAAATGTAACAATTTAATAAACATCGATACATTATCTTAGAAGGGGTGTTGAAAATATTAACATAAAAATTTCACTCGTTCTCGAGAAAACTGATATTTACAAACGTATGATTTTTCTGCAAGGCCTGTCCGGTAGTTAGCGCCTTCTACAGTTTACGTAATCCATCTGTTCTTGTTGGCGCGTAAGGATACTTTGGTCGGTTGTGAAGCCACGCCACGCCTTTCACCCTTTCGCCCACCATCCCACAAAATAGGTTTTAGACTTGTACTCGACAGGAACAAGGGCCTTAAGCCGCTAATTGACGTTAAACGAAGGGTTTGGGGGGGGGGGGTATATTCTGTGCTTCAATCAAAGCAACAGATGACATAAATCTACAACGACTGCCTCACATGAGTGGACATGGATAACTATATCTTCCCCTGCACGGGAACCGGAAGTTGGCCAGTATTTCATTCAACTGTTAAGTGAGTAAAGAAAGAACTATTGTATAAGCCACCAAGTACTTACTACTTAGGTATTTTAAGGGGAAGAAAGTTCTTGAGACATCATTCATACCATTGTCAAACCAAACGTCTTAAACATATTTTGGTTCCCAGCAAAACGAAAACTTGTATTCCAACGTAAACACTGAACAACAAGCAAGAGAAACTGTCGTAAAAAATATATATACATATACACGGCTTCAGCCCGCAACCGTTCATACCAACCGAGCGGATGTAGTCTGTTGACGAAGATAGCACCACCCGCCCGGTCTAGCGCGCTATTCTCACAGTAGAGTAGACTGCCGACGCCGGGGTAATAGAGGTTAGAGTCCCAGTCGAGTGTAACGAGGCTATTTTTTCCGGAAAGGTTTACCACTCTCTTTCTCCGCACAAATGCGGATACATATCCTATAAATATATCCTAATCCATAAGGCCTTTGACGTAATTGTTACACAAGCGTATAAACTGAACGGGTAGAAAGACGAGCAAATATATATATATATATATATATATATATATATATATAGTGTCCACTTCTGTGGATAAAGGGTGTCAAACGGTCAGCACAACGAAACCTCCAGCCGTTAATCTCAGTTTTCTAGTCCAAAGCCACACTATATTTATTTATTTTCCTTCAAGTAGCTCCTCATTTGTCCTTACGAGGCTGAGTTGACTTCACAGAAAATCTGGAAGCGCCGGGGATTGAACCAGGAACTTTGACCACTAGACGACAGAGGTGATCAGAGACTTTCATAAGATAAATAAAAACAAATTTGTAAAATCAATAAAATATTAGTAGAGAAGTGAGATGTATCCTTGTCCTTCGACTTTTCTTAGTACTCGTCTGGGCTGGGCTAATTGGAAAGGTTTAATTTAGAGGAACTGCACCGACATTTTCGTGGAGAGAAAGTGGAAAATAGTTTAGGAAGAAAAAATCACCCTCATTTTACCCGACCGGGATCGAACCCCTATCTACCCGTCTTCGGCAGTCTAGTCCAACACTATCCGCAATTAATTACGCTAATAGGGTAGGGATGAATAAGATAGAATTTCAGAGGAAATGTACACCACATTTACGTGTAGATTGGAAAAAACCATTTAGAAAAAATACATCAGTACACCAAGTCGGGATAAGAACTCTATACCTCCTCGTCAGAGGCCAGATAGAATACCTGAGCTTGTCTTTTTTAGTCTACGCACCCACCAATGAGAAGGCCCAAACCAGAACTTTATATAGAGTTGAGTTATAATTTCCATCGGATACAACAAAGATGCTAATGTATCCTGCTCCAATTTTTCACCTTCTCTAAAAAAATAAATTAAAAAAATACGAGTTCTTATTAAGGTGGGATGGAAAGGGACTTGATTTAAGGTAATTAGTCTTGCAGTTATTTTAAATAAGAATTTTTTTTTTGTCAAAAATAAATAATATTCCTCCATTGGATATATCTTAACAAATGTTCTACACATAGTAGTCCCCAACTATTCTTGAATATTTGTCATGAGCATTCACTAGAACATAAAGGGAGGGGATACAATATTTTCACGAAAATTACAGTTAAATGAGATGTCATATTTTATTTTATTTAACTAGTGTATATCATGTAATATTTACTGTAATAATTATTGTTGGTTACAGTAAAACACATTGTGTTTACTACAACATGTAAATATTAAGTATTTATTATCATATATCAACTGTTTCTTACAGTTCTCTTTTAACTTTGAACTTGTTAATCATTGACATATATTTCATTCGACTTTTTTTTCCCCCCGTTTTACGAAGATCGTGTTCCGATTATCCAGAATTTCGAACTACCGGTGTTTGGTCTAACTGTATTAACTTTTGGTGAAAAACTTTTTTTAAAAAAGAATAAAAAGTTCCTGGGACAAAGTCGTCAATACCCAGGGCAAAAATTCAATAACTGACGATATTACTTTATGAAGAAAATTAAACTAAATTTATTTATTGGGAACAATATTTTTATTTATTTTGACAAAAAAAAAGTTTTGCTATAAAAACTGTAGAAAACAACTGACATTTTCTCGCGTCCTCTAAATCCATCCCACATTAAAAAAATATATAGTCCGAACTGGACAATTTTTGACCCGTACCGCGCATCTGAACGTAACAAACCGTTCGATGAGACGGGTGAGTATAACTGTACAGGCAACTAAAAAAAAACTCAACGTGGCGGCGGGTAAAGAAAGATGCAGGCGGGGAAACAATAACTTCCCAATTTGTCGTGACTTTAAGATCGTCATCTTATCTCTCTAAAAAAGCCTTTTTTCTTTAGAAACGTCACGACAGAAAATCAACCCGACGTGAACTAAATCTGGTACGTCGCTTAATTGCCTCATGCAAAACAAGGGCGAAGAGGGGGGGAAGGGGCGGGGGGGGGGGGTGAGGCGGTCGTAACACCGAAAGGAAAATTAGTCTGTGGTTTTCCTACCTCGTATTAAATATAAAATGTTGCATACTGTGAGATTAGTACAGTCCAATTTTCATAGAAACAACCTTATCTGGCAGCTAGAAAAGTTTTTTTTTAGCACTGTGCCTTACTACCCGTCCGGTTTATTCGCTCGTGTGCTAATTACGCTAATGGTTTTGGGGATTAGGAAGGTTATATTTATAGGAAGTATACCCGCATTTTCGTGGCGTGATAGTAGAAATTTTTTTTGGAAAAACCCACCCTCAGTACACTCGACCGAGATTCGAACTTCAATCTCCCAGTCATCGGCAGTCTAGTCTACTACTAAGGCAGTGCTTTAGACCACGCAGTCACCAAAGCGGATGCTAGAAGAGTCACTAGATCTACTTTCACGTATTTATGCAGCAAGTCAAATTATCTGAGGCTCACTTGTTATCAATATCTATAAAATAGCATCAATAAAATAGTAAACTGCAATTATAAATTTTGGCCAGGAAATTATTGAATACATTTTCTAAAGGGTCCTACATAAGAAAATTAGACTGTACATGAGCGTAACTAATAGGGAAACGGCGAGACAGATTCAAATTAAGTTGATTCACAAGAATTCGCCTGGAAAGAGGATACAAAACAAAATCCGACGGTTGGAAAAAAAATCCCCCGTCAGCTTTCCTTGGTGTTCTCAACAATTTATTTCATAATATATATAGTCAACATCAATTTTAACAGACTTTCATTTTTTAAACCAACAATACGCCTTAATAACCATTCGGATTGTACGCATAGTAATATTTCCACTTAAATTATTCGAGGTATTTACTAACTTAAATCTAGAACAGACACAACATCCGGCCCCCAGTCGTAAATTTATCACTGTGAAAAAGGTAAACCCACATTTCACCAACGATACATTTTTCGGCCATGTCGGTAATCGAACACGGAACCCTTAGCTCAGTAGACAGACAAGCTAACGACTGAACTTGAATCTGTTTATGATAGATGACAGTTCAAAAATCTTATCTTTAGGTTTTGGGTTTCCAAAACTTATAAAGGCTCACTGTTTTGTTATAGATGTCAAGATCTTTATTTAAATCTTATATTTTACATTTAAAATAACTTAAGCTCGAGTTTTCTTACACTGTTTCATAACTTTTAAATCATTTCTTTCTAGCCAATCCGAGACAATGCTTTAAACATAATTAAAAGTACTTGTTCTCAGTTTTGAAATGTTATCCATGATATGTAATATAGTGCATACATTAATACCTTTTAATATAAGCAACGTATTTACTTGGAAAAGAGAAAATACTTGTAATTTTTTATATACATAATAAATTATTTTAGGATTATTTTATCATATTTCGAAATATTTAGCTGAATAAAATATTTTTATCCATTGCCTAAAAGGTCGTGAACCAAGAAAATATAACCTAAGATTCCAGAATGACAAAAAAAGAGCAGAAAATTACCTTTAAATTATACAATTACACAACAAGGGAACCATAAACAGAGTTTATGTAGGCCTACTTATGAGCATAAAAGTTGACATATCATCAAACTCTGGGCCTTGATTTTACTAGTGTTATTTTATAGCAATTAATATCATCTAACAAACGTGACAGTTGCTTATATAACTTGACGCATGAATAAGTTTCACACATCTTACAAGTTCTAAATAACAATCTCCACTTATAGGTGTGAGAACGAGAAAGTTTGCGCGCGATACACCATATCGTTTATTTTTTAATTATTTTGTGGAATTTCCATCCCGCTTTTATTGCGCTTTGCAACATTAAAGTGTAATGGCGGAGCGCAGCGCAGGAGAGTTACCGCCAGACAAGTGACGACGTGTCACGCGTCTTATTATAGCTAATTGAATGTTTCTCAGACGAGAGCTTGTCGTTATATCGTTGCGAGGAAAGAGCTTTTCACGGTCTTGCCCCGCGGCATACTACCCGTCTAGGTTATCCGTATTCTGACACTCCCTCCACCCTCATCTTACTACCCCTCTAGGTTATCCGTATTCTGACACTCCCTCCACCCTCGTCTTACTACCCGTCTGTGTATTAATCACGCTAACATTTCAGTAATGAGGAAGGTATAATATAAAGGAGATAGAAGAAAACCATTGAGGGTGGGGAGTACACAGTACATCCGACCAGGACTCAAACCCCGAACTCCTAGTTACAGGCAAACCAGTCTAACAAGAGCGACTCGTTGAGACCATGCTACCACCACCGACGGAGATTATCAGATTTAGATCTATCATTCGAGAGACGGGTTACGACAATCAACAGTCCATTCCAAGGAAACTAATCCTGATGGTCAAGTTCAGGGCATCTGGCATTGTTGAAAGACGAAATGGTGTGGTTTTAGGTTGAGTTTCATATGGTTTAGTGGTTAGATGAGATATTCCGTCCCGCCCCTCCACTCCAATTTCGTACCAATCATACAATAGAATGATGTGTTTTTGTTGTTCTTTTTAGCTTACCTCTGTTCAAGAAAAACAATCATAATCCCGCGCATACGTTTTTAGACACATTCTTGGTTGTTACTAAACCGCACCGATGAAAAAGAAATAATGTATTTGAAGAGACAATGGGAATAACAAATAAACCCTATTTGGAATACTAGAGCCCAAATTTCATACGAAGGGTCTTATCTGGGATACCTACCGAAAGCCCACACAAGGTATGCGCATTAATTCAACATTGTATATTCCATTCACGGTAGCAATTACTCTCTTAAAGGTCTTTTTTCCTAGCAATATCCTACTAAATAATAGATTTTTGGTAGGGAAAAAGGCCTTTCAGAAAACAATTCCTACGCTGAACAGACTTTAGTATATGAATTCCATATGAAAACACCACCGTTTGTTAACATCGGACGAACCTAACCTTAACACCGAACAATGAAAAGCTATAACCGTTTACCGATTACATTTTGGAGAGTTATATTCAACGTGATAAGGCTGATTGCTCATTTCCGCCATCGCTGTGGGCACAAGATGCTTGCCGTATTTACACGTTATGCAGTTGTTTTTTACCCTTAGCGCTTTTGATCAAGGGAATTCACCAAGCCAAAAGTCATTGTCAATAAATAAAAACAATACTGCCTTATTTACGATTTTAACAAGACCAAAATAAATACACAAGGAAATATTTAACTACTCACCACCATTTTGGTGCTTAGGTACATTTTTAAAATACCTGTATATATATTTCAATATATTTACAAAGTAAATAGAAGTATTAGTATGATATTAGCGAGTAGAATGATAGTTCTGAGTAATAAAGTACACTTTGTAAATGAACAGGCAAAGAAAGAGGAATAAGAGGGAGGGATTGGAAAGAGGGGGCTTTTAATAACCAACGTCTTGAGAACAACAGATCTGGAGATAAGCACAAATTTGGTTTTTGGGGAAAAGTGACAGATTAAAATTATTAGTCAAGAAATTTTCAGCTGTGGTCAAAAAGTGGCGGGCAGACGTAAAATGCTCGGCGCCCGCGGGCATAGGGTTGGGGAGCCCTGCTCTAAAGTCTAGGCCTCTACGGTATCGTTAAGTGGGTGAAAGAGCTCTGAAAGGACTAACACCACATGAATATTATATGTATGTGGAAATTTTGGCTGAAAAAAAAAGTATTTTCTAAATGAGTATTCCTATGAAAATCAGACTCTTATGATCCTCTCTCAAAGACCAGTTAAAATCCACACCGAGTAACTTGTTCTGACCGGCTAATATGTTTTTTACAGGCAGCCTACCTCCTCCTGGCAATACTGTGGAGGACCTCGGCGGCGCAGTGCCCTTGGCAGAGGGAGGTGAAGGAGCTTCAGTCCTCCTGCATCTGCGCCTACAACCTTGGTCAGGAGCTCTCGGTGCAGTGCGACATGGTAGACTTCCCCGTGCTCCTTTCGGCGCTCGACAAATACGCTGCGTCCACCCCGCTAGACCTGCTCTACGTCAACAACAGCACCATCGTCGACATCGGCGACGGCGCCTTCAAGAACATCCTGGTGCGTAACGTGCAGCTCTCCGGGTGCAGGATACGGACCGTCGCTCCAGGAGCGTTCGTCGGACAGGAGGGTTCCTTAAAGAACCTCAACCTCCAGGATAACGAGATCAGCGAGGTCCCCGTAGAGAGCTTACGTCTGTTGAGCAACCTCTCTCTGCTAGACCTATCACGGAATAAAATATTGCGGGTACCCGACGAGGCCTTCGTTACGCTGAAGAATCTGTCCACGCTGAAGCTCTCTGACAACAACCTGACGTTGTCCTCCGGGGCTTTCAGAGGGTTGGAAGGCTCCTTAAAGAACCTGAACCTGAAAGGGACGCGGCAGAAGAGGATACCGGAGGCGGTGCGCGGACTTAAGACTTTGGCTTTCCTCGACCTGGCTCAGAACGGACTCAGGGAGCTTCCTGGATCCAGATCGGATACGTTGATGGAAGGGCTGGACTCTCTAACGGCGCTCAACTTGGAGAGGAATCTCATCCAGATGGTGGGGGACATGGCCTTCTTCGGTGTCAACGATACGCTCAGCTCTCTAAGCTTGTTGAACAACCTGCTCACAGAGTTTCCCACGGTGGCTATCAACAGCCTTACCGAGCTCAGGGTAAATACAAGCAAGGAATTATCTGTTGCCATGGTAGCGAGGCTCACTTTAAATTACCATCATTTGTATCTAATTTTTAAACAGTAGCCCCCATTTCTAAGGGGCAGTGTTAAAATAATAGGGCTAGACACAAAAATAATGTAGCAAACCCTGTGTTTCCAAACGCTGACACAGATTTACCGGGTTCAACTTCATATAGGTGCACTGATTTTCCAACATTTTAATTTTCAATGCCTCTTTAATTAGGTGGGCGTTGGTGCATTTATTTTTAAATTCCTTCTAGTCGTCAATATCACCTTAAGCTATATAATTTAAGCACTTAATAGCCTAAATCACTAAGGTTTCATTCAGTTTTAAGCTTTGGTTATATATCTGAGAATATCTAAGGGCCTTGCATGAAGATTTAACATAAAGTAGGATACTAGTGCTTCTTTGTCCATTATAAGGAGTAGGTCCCAAGTGATAATAACCCAGGAATGATATTTACCTGAAATAAACAGTTCGGAATATAAATTATGCTAGACGAATAAAGTTTCTTCCCGGCATGAACGACGGCGGTTGTATTTTGTCACCAGGTGTTGGACATCGGCTTCAACTTGCTGACGGACCTGCCAGAGAACGCCTTCTTAGGGACCCCCTCCTTGACCCTACTCGCCCTGGACGGCAACCCGCTGATCACTGTGCCCGAGAAAGCCATGGCCCACCTCAACACCAGTCTCAGAGGTCTGAGTCTAGGGGGCCGGTTCCTACAGTGTGACTGCAAGCTCCGCTGGGTCACCCTGTGGATCAAACAGGGGGACCTGCAGGTTACCAGCAGGGAGAGGAACCCGCAGTTCTGTGGCTCTCCGGCCATGCTCCGGGACAGGGGCTTCTACAGCATATTGCCTGAAGGTGAGAGTGCATAGCATACTGTCTGAAGGTGAGAGTGCATAGCATACTGTCTGAAGGTGAGAGTGCGTAGCATACTGTCTGAAGGTGAGAGTGCATAGCATACTGTCTGAAGGTTGTACATAGCATGGTGTCTGAAGTTAAGAGGATATAGCATACTGGCTGCAGGTGAGATTACATAGCATGCTGGCTGAAAGTAAGAGGACATATAGCCTAGCATACAGCCTGAAGGTAAGAATACACAGGATACTTTTGAAGGTGAGAATACTCAGCTTTAGTCTTTATCCTGTCTCGGGTTTGATTCCTGTGCTCATGAGTAATTTTTCTATTTATTCAATTATAGTCAAGATATGGCTCATGTCCTTAATTATATTAATTCATCCCCCAAGCTTCGAATTTCAAATATACTTAATTGTATAGCGTTGCATTCTTCCATACCGAACTACTTTGTTACAGAACTGAGATGCGACACAGAAACTACGACAAGTGGAACTCCGAAGCCACCCTTCGTACAACGAACAACTACTCAAACCGCACCGACAACCCTGACAACGGTTAGGACACCCAGCACCACAACACTTAGGCCCACCCTCTCGTATTCGTATGTGACAAGACCGCCCTTCATACCTACTGTTGAAACTACCCCCAGTACAACCACCCTAACGACAACGAGTACCAGTACGACGACAACGAGACCGCCGAGCAGTAGCATCAGCAGGCTGCCCATGAGCACCACCCCGCGGACGATGGGTACATCGAAACCCCGCATTATCGTCAGGCCCTCCGCAACCCCGACATGGCTGAGACAGCCAGTAGTGCCACCGCACAAGGTAAAGAAAAATTACTCTGAAAACTGTGTGGTTCTATATGCTAACTTTAAGTCAGTTGGGTAACGTTGTGTTAGCTTATACCAATTATCAATTTATTGTTTCATAAAATATCCACCCATTTATATATCTTTACTAATCTCCCTTTTTTTTAAAGCTGTTTATACAAATAAACTTAAACAAAGGATAGGCATTTCCGATGTGGATGAATAAATTTGATTTAGTGTATTAGTCTTCAGATAAAAAATTATGTTTTAAAAATACACGGCACTACTTTATAGCTAAGTAGATAAAAATACAATGATACAAGAGTATGGTTAAGTAATATAATTTTAACAATATAGTTATGTATCTAAAATAGTAAAGTATTAAAAATTGTGAAAATATAAATTAGTAAGTGATAATTAATATGAGAAAGAACAACATTTAAGGAGTTATACTTTTAGTTTAAATGAATAAACCATATCTGTCACCAGATTTCAAGAAATTAAACACTTTTTATTTTAATTAAAACTAATGTTTTCAGATAAGAGCAGGGTTGAACAACTGTCTTAATTACAGCCAAAATATTGGCCGTTACTATCTCTTCATTTCAGGCTCAAGCCACTTTTGATTTTTTAATTCAAATAGCAACTACCAAAGCCTTAATTTATTGCTATTTACTTATTTATAACTTGAATGGGGAGCGAGACAAAAAAAAATTTAAAGTTAGCTACAAAGGGTGGCTTTTATAAGTCCCAACAAATAAATTGTATATGGCACAGGTTTTTTTTATCGCTGCATCTTACTATCTGTTTAGTTTATACACATATATGATAATTAATGAGATAGAGATGAGGAAGGAAGCATTTTAAAAGTAATCTACCCTCATTTTCATGGAAGGAGAGTGGGAAACCATTTAGGGAAAACCACCCTCAGTAGAACCAACCAGGATTAGAACCCTAATATCCCAGTCATCAGCAGGACAGTCTAACATGAGAATGACACCTTAGACCATTCGACCACTGAAGCCGGTAGTTTGATACGGGTTTGCTCATTGGCTACAACTTCCCGCAGGAGGTTATGGTACGAAGCGCCTACCGCCAAGACAGCTCCGTGATCATCCAGTGGGATTCCGAGACAGCCAACATCCTGGGGTTCCGAGTAGTGTATCGGTTGTTTGGAGACAAGAGCTTCAAACAAGGCCCTCCCTTGGAGGCCAGCGAGAGAGAGTTCAAGATTAAGAACGTACCCACACAGGTGTGTACAGTCTCATTTTCATGGCAAAGGACCTCATCTGACTGCTAGAAGTCACTAAACCTAATTTCACTTATTCATACTTCAGGTTATATGATACGTTGCTGTCACGTATGATATAAAATAACACCAATCAAATATTAAATTATTTTCAATTTTGGCTATAAAAAAATTAGTTTGTATTTTCTAAAAGGTCTGTAGCTTTAATTTAACACAAATTTTGTTTTATTTTTCCCAACGTTTGTGACATTTGAAATATTTGTATGTCAACATGAATAGATTGGGGATGAGGAAGGTAAAATGTAGAAGAATTGTATCTGCATTTTTGTGGTGAGAAAGTGGCAAATCATTTAAGAATAAAACGCTTGTGTACACCCCCAGGGTTCAAAACCTGACCTGTCACTGGAAACTAAGGCAAGATGAGTCTGACGCCTTTAACATGTTTACATTCAACAAATTAACTACAAGCACATCCCCATATTATTATAACTTGAAAAAAAGAAAAGATTTTTTTTTTTTTTTTACTTGAGATCATGTGATCATTGTTTCGCCCCGTAACCATGCATCATTTATCCTAAGAAATTTTACATGCACCAGGTGTATCCTTATCTCGAACCATGTGGCACTTTGAACTATCGCGACTCAACTGTAGTTGAAAAGTGAAATTTTGATCCAAGACCCGGGTTTGATTCCCATGATCAGGTTGAAATTTTCAATTGTCTTTGATTGATTTCCTATGCCCGGTATTATATCAGTTTCCACCGTTAATTTCTACCAATCTTATTATTTGAATGTTTTTTAGGAATGCATCATAGTGTGTGTAGTGTCTCTGGAGGAAGTGAACGTCACACCCGAGACTGTGCCGTACAGCCAGTGTCGAGAAGTTCGCACAGTCACCTCCCCTACTAGCAACATGGACAAAATCACCATCGCAGCAAGTGCGGCCATCTGCGGCACCGTTGTGATCGCTGTTGTCGTGTTTGTGGCAGCCAGTCGCCGAAGGTCACTAGCCCATAAACAAATACTTTTTTTTCAGTCATTTTGATCAATTCTTAACATTAAGGGCCAGTTTCATAGTCAAGTTTAGTACGCCTCAAGTGCGGCGCTACACTATAATACAAGACGACACCTACCTAAACTCGAATGGAATGGGCCAGTTTCCTATGCGAGAACGGCCCATTCCATTCTAGTTTAGGTAGGCATCGTCATGTACTTAGTGTAGCACTGCACTTGAGGCGTACTAAACTTGACTATAAAACTGGCCCTAAGTGTTGGCAAAGCAATAATTTGGCACAAATGTTTGATGCCTTAGTGCAGGATGGGCAAATATATGGCACATCTGCCACTGGGTGGCACATGAACAAGATTTGGTTGTCACGCAGACACGAAAAAATCTCAAACACTAAATAAAAACTTTTCTCAACGTGGTATTATTTTTTGAAGTTGATGCCCTGTCATTCACATGTGACAATGAACTTTGTAAGCCAGCAGCTAGGAATTGTTTTGGCAGTAAGCTATATACTAAAGATAAATATTCTTCGGCTAGCAAAATACAGCACGTTTCAAACTATAATGGAAAAGGTTATGTATTTTTTTAAATATTTGTATATTTATTGTATTTCCCCCCCCCCCCTTAAATTGCTACCTTCAATGTTTTACATTTAAATTAATGACAATACTGTCTAAGTCAATCACGTTTAAAAGTAGTAAATTTTACTTATTTAAAATTAAGTTATTATTAAAATATTTCCAATTTTATTCGGGTTGTTCATTACATTTCATAATATTCAACAAGTCTTGATTTTTTTAAACTTATTAATAAACGTGAATAAGAAGTGGCACACGCCCGTTCGAGTCATACACTTGTGTACTAATTACGCTAATGGTTTTATAGAGGAGGAAGGTTATATTTATAGGATGTGTACTCGCATTTGCATAGAGGGAAAGTGGAAAAACCTTTTTTTTTAACCCTTCAGTAAACCCAACTTAGATTCGAACCTCTATCTCACCATCATCAGCAGTCTAGTGTACTGTGAGAGTAGCGCGTTAGACCCCCGAAGCAGGTTATGTTTTTAATGTTGTGTTATTATAATACAAACATAAAACAATAATTATGGTAATTTAAGAGGTAATATTAATATTAACAAAATAAATATATATATATTGCTTATTCATTGACTCGTTCTAATTTATAATATTAGTTTGTTCATTGCCATCCAGTTTGTTTTTCCATTATTTGTATCTTATTACCCATTGAAGCTATCTGCATATTAACACTAGTGGAGTAGAAAGGATGAAGTGTAACCGCATTTGTGTGAAGGAAAATTAGATAGCTCTTTAGGTAAATTCAACTCGGTATACCTGGCCAGGATATGAATGCTGACCTCTTTATTAGTGTACAAGACAAGACTGATAGCATTGTCTGTGTGACAACCGGTGGGGGATGCAATATAGTTAAAACTGGTATTATTAACACATATTTGCGGGTAACGCCAGACGATCACGGTTCAAATCCTCCTCTGGGTGTCTCATTTTTAAATATATTCATACAGTTGTTGCATCAGAATGTCATCTAAGAGGATGTGCTTGTTTAACTTAATTAAATAGTCATTATATATCATTGTGTCGGGGAATTAAACCTTTATTGTAAATAGCTACTGTAGATGCTTCTCCCAAATGCTTTCGAAAAATAACTACGATAATTTCTCAGGACTCGCAAACTTCACACCCTTCGACAGACAGAAGCCAAGTCTGGAATCCCTATCGGCGGGATGCCTGTCAACTGTTGCACCGGCATGGGTCATACCCCTAGCCCTGGGGGCCCCCTTTCTTCACTGGCAACCCTTAGCGCCTTCACCAATCACAAGGACTGGGACCAAGTGTCGATGTATAGTAACCGCAGCATACCTCGGCCGCGCGTCTTCCACATGGAACGCACAGGTGAGGAACAAATTTACTGACTGGTAAGATTCAACTCCAAGGCATCTTTAGATGATGGACCGATGGACCAATCATTTTAGAATGCAGATTAGAAATAAGGTGTGTACACTAATGTAATAAAATCAAACTTGATTGATATGTGAAAGAAGAAGCGTAATTACTCTCTATGAGCATTTTTAAAAACTGTTAAGTGAAGGATATAACATTTATTTTCTTTGGGCTCTCTTTTTCATGCCTGCACATTGTTTGCCAAAACTGTGTCATTACTTAATGTCATACCTTCACATTGGAAGCCATACTTGTGGCGTTTTCTCGGCTACATGTCGGAAATCAAACTAGTGTTATTACGTGGGACTATACCAGGCTGAAGGGAAGGGTCTCATTTAAACGTCAAATATTATTCGGCTCCACGGAAGTGATCTAATTGTGGCTGCCCCCCGTCGCCATGGTATTATTAATAACTATCGGTGACCTGGCGGTCTAGGGGTAAGGTTTCAGACTTCTATGCTGGCGGCCGGGGTTCGATCCTCGCTCCCGGCAAAGATTTATCTGATTACCAAACCCTTCCTTCACCTCTGACAAGACACCTTGTGAATGTAAGGAATGCCAGGCCTCCACCGTGGTTCGGATTCCACGTTAAACTGTAGGTCCTTCATTTCATCTCACAATCACCTTACCATTACACATTAGCGTAAGTGTGTATAACCTGAACGGGTAGTAAGACACCGCTAATAATAATAATAACTATTTGTAATCATTGTTTTACACACACCTAGACATCAGGTCCATTTTAAAATGGAAGCCCCGGTCTATGAATTATGTTTGATTTATTCAAATGGAATTACACTCGATTATACAGAAATTATCAGTCGGAACTAAAATACAGTGAGAGTGTATATTTTCTAAAGGAGCTCCAATTGTCCATTCATAAGAAAACCAAGGTATACATTCACACCAACACAGTGACTGGTCCATTTTATGCAACAAAAACTGTAAACATAACAATGTTTAGGTTCCCTGACAGCCGGTTGTCTAGCGGACGACATGAGGTCGCACCCGACTCACTTCAGCAGTAAAGGTGTAAAGTCTAGATCAATTGCAGATGGCCAATCACAGCACAGCTTCTCCAACCATTCGGGCAGGTACCTGACTGGCAGCGCTTTCGCCGGTGGGCTGGCTACTTCTAGACCAGGTTAGTACCCCTTTATTCCATATATATATATATATATATATATATTAATACCGCGTCTTACTACCTGTCCAGGTTATCCGCATATGTACTAATTACGCTAATGAGTTATGGATGAGGAAGATTGAATTTTAAAGGAGAATACCTGAATTTGCCTGGAGGAGAGAGTGGAAAACCATTTTGGAAAAACAACCCTCAATACACCTAACCGGGATGGGATCTACGATCTCCCTGTCGTTGGTAGTCTAGTCTAAAATGAGAGTGACGCCTTAGACCATGCGGCCACTTAAGAAGGTCTTTGATCAATTATTCTTGTCAGTATTAAAGCACAATAATCCTAGAGTACCGGAGGTTTATTAAAATTATGTTTTGTCATATTGAAATATGCATAAGATAGCCAAGAGGTATTTCTTTGGAATATGTTCATTATTTTTGCAGACGTAAATTCAATTTTACTCAATTTTTCATGTTTACATGAGTCAGTTTTTTTTTTTTCAAAAACAT
>CABEEJ010000894.1:0-23581 GCA_901482245.1 Timema douglasi | reverse complement strand
GGGGGGGGGGGGGGGGGGGGGGTGGAAGCTTCGGTGAACGCATGGGCCGAGGCATCACTCTCCGAGTAGAGAAGAATGTCTATGACAGGGTTTGAATATCAGTCGGGTATAAATGAGGATAATTTTCCCAAAATAGTTTTCCACTCTTCCGCCAAGAGAATTCAGGTTACACTTTCTCTAAATACATAACCTCACTTATCCCTAAAACCATCAGGGTGATTAGTAAACGGGTATAACCCAAACAGATAGTAAGATGTGGTGCTTAAAAAAATGGCAAAAATTAAATTTATATACGGACAAGTTTTTTCTCTTCTGACTAATGATAAACAACTGTTCCCACTTTTAATACAACAGCCAACCAGTGGTTCATGATAAAAAGTGTTTATGCCTCTAACTTAAAAGGTTGAGGTTTGATTCTTAGCAACGGTAATAAGGGTAGTTTTAAACATTGCGTTCACATTTTAATGCATTAGGATTAGAATCGAGTCAAATCAACTATTTTACTAATCTGAATCTCAAATTTATCTTTGAATTCCGATTCTTGTAAAAAAACTATGAACATAAGAGAAAATATAAATACAATAAAATAATATTAAAAAAATAGTAACCAAATGTTAATATTCTCTCTCATAATCCATTCATTGTAACATTCATACTTTCAATTAAGTGTTAAATTACTGGTCTTAGGTCTGGTTGTTGAGTTAGTCCTATAATTATAGATAGTTTTGAATCCCCAATAGACAGTATTAGCGCTCTAATACAAGTTTCACTTGAAAAATTGGAAGAACAAAAATGGATTCGAGTCTTGAATATCCTTAAAAATGCAAGGGCTTCCCTAATTAGAATGCTCAGGAAGTCCTTTCTAATTCACCCTTCTTCCCTTGCATTACTTCAGGTGTCTTGAGAGCACCGACAAAAGAACATAAATCTTGAACATGTGTCTTGAACGTATCGATATTCCTGAACGAAACGATACAATTGGTCTTGTAATATTAAAAACCCCACTGAGCCAGAATGATTATGTCCCAGATCTCAGACAGTCCCGGCAATCTTTGGCGGCGGCATCGGAGCACCTGTCTCGCGTCAGCTACCCGGCCGGGGGTCACGCCCACCACCAGCCGACCTCCCGCCGGCGTTCCAGGTCACGGGACCACCAGAGTCCAGGCAGTCGCTACAGCACGGCGGGTTCCACCCACACCCTCAACAACTACTGTGACACTTCCGACAACTGGACAGACCACGACATGGACATATATATGGCCCGGAACCCCACGACGCGGGGAGGGCTTGTACCGCTATAAATTGACCACGAGGCAAGACAAAAAATGTATGTACCTTATAGAGAAAAGAACAAAACAATGATAAGAGGTAGAGAGCTGCATAAGTTATCTCACCAGTACTTTCTACACAAGTCAATATATGGTCAAGTCTTACCGATTTTTATTCGCAGTATAAACTTTTGATAAAGACAAATTGATAGTGTAATTGGTGATTTAACGTAATGTTTGGAAAATCTATAGTGAAAAAAGGAAGAAAATAAATCATAGCTAAACATAGGAATACACTTAAACGTTGATGAAAATGTTTCCGTCTATTCCAATGCTTTGGTTAGTTTTTAATTATCATGCCCTGTACAGTGATAATATGGAAACAACTAGTTTTTTTAAATATAATTTTGACAGTGTAACATTCAATATTTGAGTCACTATTCATGACACATAAAAAGGAAGGCAACAAAATGAACAAACACTCTTGATTATGAATGGAGAACATTTACTTAGGTGTGTTTATAGTGAAAATAAAAAGACTGCAATGCAGACATCCAAAGATGATTAGTGTTTCGCACCATAAATGTGGCTGCCTATAGCAGTGTAGTTAGTTAGATCGGAGTAATCTGAATAAAACCAAAATGAAATAGACCATAAAAAGTTAAATGATGTGTGAGATTTTTAAATAGACTTGATATGTATTGTGAGATTTTATAAAAGCAACTTCTACTTTTCATCAAGACTGTGTGAAAGTTGAAATATGTTTAGTGTTAATAATGTGTGTTGCTCAAAAAGAAGTTGTATTGTGTCTGGGTAGGTTACTTTATTACTAAGCATTCTTCAATTTTTTAAGCATAGCTTATATGTTTTTTAATCACCGCTTCTTACTACCTGTTCAGTTTATATGATTCATAGCTTATGTTCATAATTTAAGATGTGACTTTAAGAGGTTATCATTAAATTTCTGCTCATACAAACTTAACATGTGGTTAGTATAATTTGAATATTTTAAAAAGTACAAATATTATTAGTGTCCCTATGCAATTTCTTGAAAATGTTTTTTAAGCAGATTACATAGGCGTCCAAAAATATTATTCAAATAATATTTCAGTGAGGATTTTACTGATGTAAATTTGCACAAACTATTTTTCTAATCTTTTTTGTATAGTCAATTTATGAAATAAGTATTATAATTTTTTCCAACCTGCTCTGAATTTCAGTATTAATTTTGATTTTTTTAAATACTAAGCTCAAAAAAACAAAGAATGATTAAAAATAACAAGTTGCTAAACATGTTACCCTGAATATATTTATTTAATACATAAGTCACAGGTGAAAATACAAAATTAAAAATGGAATGTATAAATAAACGAAAATGCACAACTAGGTAGCGCACATGTTACTTAAGGTGAATAATTTTTATTATTAGTATATAAAGTAATGATCAGAATATTTTTTAGTGTTTTTAAGTAATTTTTAAGTGTATGAATTGGAAGGGAATGCTTGTCTATCAATTCTCTTTCAGTAAAAATTAGCATTTTAATTTAAAAATTAAATTACTAGGCTAATTTAATCATGTGTTAGTTCAACGATATTAAAAGGTTTTCTCTTATTTCATTTTTTGTACAGTGTTTACATTATGAATTTTTGTGAAAATGATTCACCTAAAAACCAACAATATATTGTTTTATGAATGTCCTTAATATTGTTTTAATTTTCCTCAATTAATAAAAGACACAGTATAAGAAATATGTTAAACATTTTCAAGCCTATGTTTTTTTAATAAAAATTAATTTATTGCAATTCAATAAAATGCATTCAACAGTGATAAACAAGACAATTTTAAATATCTATAGGTTAAGCGTGTAAAAGTCTCATAAAATTAAAATGTCCAAAAAATTGTGTCATTAATTTTGTAAATACCTAATAGGACTATATATCCATTACAATTTATTTCTCTATACAGACCACAGCTAAAATGTTGCCTGCCAGACCCAACAATGGATTTAATGAATTAGTTTACACCAAAACTGATTTGTAAACGTAAATAATATACCATCTCAAAAGAGGAGACGAGTCGAATCCCTTAATTTACAAACAAATCAAAAATCTTGAATCCCGAATCCAAATTTTTGAAAAAATTGCTAACCTGAGAGGTTTGCTTTACTATATTAATTCTCAAGTTCTTTTACACCGCATCTTACTATTTGTTCGGGTTATAAACATATGAACTAATTATGTTAATGAGTTTGGGATGAGGATAGTTGAATTTAGGGGAAGTGTACTTGGAGTTTGTGTGGAGGTAGAGTGGAAAACCATTTTGGGGTAAAACCACCCAGCTGGGATTCGAACCTTGAACTTCCAGTAATCGCTAGTTTAGTCTAACACGAGAGTGATGCCTTAGACCGACAATGTAGCCACTGAAGTCTGTAATTCTTAAGTTGCCATAGTGAATAGAAATGAAAATTAAATATTAATATTTATTGATATGATCAATTTCATCATAATATTCACTCGTCGAGTTTCGTGAAATTTATTTGAGTTTGAATTATTTTTTTAAAGGGGGTCAGTTCTCAGGTTTGAAACATGGTGTGTGGGGACAAGTAGTTTGTGTCTGCTTGTATAGAAAATTGTACTTTATTTACTCTTTCCCTTAGTGAAAATATTTACCCCTTAAAACTGAATTTTTTTTAATAAAGAAAAAGCTAAATTTTTAGGCAGAAATTTCACCCTTTAGAATACATAAACAAACTTGTAGCCCTTTACTTTCCAAACGATTTTTTACTTATGTTAATTGAACAAACAGAAGCTGAGATATTTGCATTTACGAAAACCCTTAAATTGCAAAAAAAAAAATGTAGCACCTTGTAAAACAAATATGACCACTATGCAAAAACCCGAAAATAATAAAAATAAAATAACAATCATTTTGAAGTACCAACAAGTTAGGGTAATTGAAGGTGGGGAAAAAATCATATTTTTTAAAAATAGTCACGCAACCAGTGTTGGACCACTTAATATGGAATGACTCCTTATGGTTCAAAGTTAAAGAGTGTATTAATATATTTTTGAATCTCAAATCAGATATTTTCTTGAATACTCGATCTCCTTAGGGATTAAAGGATCTTAGGATATGAAGGCCCCATCCCTACACAAATAAGATCTTTTTTTTTCTAAGTCCGACTCTCATCCAAATGAGATAAGAAGGATTTGATTCATCATTGATATTCAAAGACAGGAGAGGAAGAAATGGAACTATGGATGAGATATTTTGAGGAGATGTTCAACCTGTAAGAAGGAAGGGATGAGAATTAAACAGATGAACAGGAAAAAATAGCAAATGAGGGGGAAAGAGGTCACACATGGAAAGAGGTGGAAGACGCATTAAAGGGGATAAAACAAGGAAAAGCACAGTGTGTGAGTTGATGGTAAAGACAAGAAAAAGGATAAGGCATAGAGACGCTGTAAAGTTGGATGGTGTAGAGTTGAGAAACATCAAAATAAAATCTTGGAAGCGTGAGAGGCGAAAGGTGGAAGTAGAGAGGATTTAATGAGAAGAGGACAGCAGAGAGAGTTGTTCTATGGGTTCGTAAGAGACCTGACGGAGACGTAGTGCCCTTGAGCCCTTGAAGTGTTATACAGGGTGTACTTTGTACCCATTGTCACACACACAGCAGAAACCAATGAATGTAAGAGAGACTAGGAAAGTGGAAGCCATGAGAAGAAGTTTAGGATGAGCATGTTAGCTGTCACAAGGAGAAACAGGATCAGGAAGGAGGTTATCCAGGAAAGAGTGGGGGTACATGAGATAGTAGAGGAAGCAATGTTTGGTAATGGCTGGTGCTGGACTTTTCACAAGACAAGTACACTAATCTTTCTTACTTATGTTGTTATATTTCATTTTTTTCCAAGCCTTGATTAAAAGTTGAGAATAATGTAGAAATTAGAATAGTACTGGTAGCAAATCAATTCATTACAACAAAAATAGAGAGAGAAAGAGAAGCAGTTACTCACCCTGGGACAGCAATGTCCTTCTCCCAGCGGAATCTGAGCTCCTGAGCGAACTCGTACCACAGGTGTGCAGCTGCCTTGGCCCCGCCGAGGGTATGTACAACGTGAGACATGACCACGGCTAGCCTCCACACAAGTCCATCAACTGGTGCGGACTTGAGTCCTGTCAGAAGATCCTGTAATGAGAGTAATGACTCAATACTCTATGCAGATCTCCAAACTGAGCTTTAGGGGTGTCTCAAGTAGTGTCTTTAGGGGTGTCTCAAGTAGTGTCACATAAATGTGTCATCATCAAAAGAAAATGCCATTTTAAAAAGTATTTAAGTAAATGTGTTATCAAGACACAAATTCTGTGAAAATTAAACAACTAAATAATGACATATCTTAAAGTTAGTTTAATACGAACATATTTAAGCAGGTTGCCAGTTTGACAACATTGGTGGCAGCAAAAGAGAACATATGTGTATCCGTTAATGATGCCCGTAATAGGTTTCTCGTACTGTACTCGTGCAATATATTAGAAGATATTTGTAACAAAACTAATATGTTATTTTTCACACATTTGATAGAACTATTTAATTACAAACTAAAAACACTGTTAAAGGTTGAATACTAAATATTAATTTACTGTTCACTGCTGTGGTTTGAAGTGTTTATAAATTGCAAAGTTAATAAGAACCAAATTGTTCTCAAAAGTGTGAGGGCGTCTTCTGATGAGCTAAAAAGGAAGTACTGTTATAGGGTGTAGGGTTTAGGGAGAAAAGACCCCATCTCTAGTTTTACACTGTTGCCAACATAGCAGCAAACAAAAATAAACAGGTGGGGACAAAGTAAAACTAAACAATGTGTTTCAAGTGTCCCAATACATTAACATTCTTTACAACCAATAAAGGCTTATAAAATGTGCTCCTAGTAGCTTTGTTTCTACTATCCGATATATTAAAACCCGTGTTTTAAACATGCAATGTGTCTGTCTGGGAAATAATACACAAATAAGTGAAGTAATAAGTGTTTGCCTGTTAAGTAATTTTATCTATATTTGTGGCATATTTTCTCAATCACTCACCCTTTTTTTAAACTAAGATTATAGTTTCAGGATTAAGGCACTTTATTTCATGGTTATATCAAAAAACATTTTCTTTGGAGAAAACTTTATTTGGTATATTTTTTATAAAGGCATGAAAAGGTCGGCATACTATATTTAATTGGGTTGTTAAAGTTTGTTAGACATATTCTTCTAACGAAGATAAAAAATATAGGATGTCACCATTTTGTGGAAGTTTCTCAAGAGTCCTTTTCCCCCCCCCCCCTCTTTCTTCAGGTTGCCCTTATTTTTTATTACTTTTTAGTTTATCTATGAATATTTGTCCCAGTATTCATATTTTAGAATTTAGTTTTAGCCAATATAATTCAATATTTATTATAAACAAACATTACAATAGTAATTAAGTATGTAGGAAAAATACCTCAAGAAAGAGATGACAAGAGCAGATAACAGAACAGAAAGTGTTCAAGTGAGAGGTGAAGAACGAAAGAAATTAAAGAAGGAAGAATGGTGGAAGGATAAAGGAAGATGGATGCGTTTTACTAAATTGACCCGAAAACAGTTGATGATGGTGAATAAACATTACAAACACAATTATTTTTTTTAGCACCGTGTGTTACTACCCCTTCAGGTAACATGCAGACTTACTTATTACATTAATTGTTAGGGATGAGGAAGGTTGAATTTGTTTAAAGTGTACTCACATTTGTGTGGATAGAGAGCCAAGTAAGGAAAAACAGTTTCAATACACCTGACCAAGATTCAAGGACAGATATACCCTTCACCGGCAGTCAAGTCTATTTCGACAGTCTGCCATAAGACAATGCGGCCATCGAATATAGTTGAAAATACAATTAATGTTTTCATCAAGTGACAAAGCAAATCTATGAAGGTAGAGGAAGGGAAAGACCATGTAGGACGTAAATGTGTGAAAATAGAAACATTAAGAACTTTAATAATAAAAGAGCATGTACGACTGTGTACGGATGTTGTTGAAGCGAAGGGAGTATGCAAGGATATGTACAGTTACTTGCCTACTCCATAAGGAAACGGCGTGATTGGGTTATGTGTGTATCTATGTAAGTATTATGAATGTGAAAAAAAACAATGGAATATAATATGTATATTGCAGCAACATTTAAATAGAAACAAGAAATCAAATTGGATTTGGAAAGTAATTACCTCGTTCTTTTTGCCTTCACACGAGGAACTATACACAAGATTGTCTGGATATGGATGTTTCTGTAAACAAAAGAAAAATTAATATATAAATTTGGTCGACTCTTTATTTCAATAAAAAAAATATTATAAATATTCCATTAAAACAGTAAGCTTGCTTTGAGTTTTAAAAGATAAAATGTTGATAATGTAACTTTTTTTGCAGGGGGGAGGGGGGGGGACTACTAATCACTAATACTCAAAGTAGGAACGATCGAGATTTGTACCCGAGTCTCCCAGTCATCGGCAGTCCAGTCTAATGCAAGTGAGATGCCTTTGTCCAACCTGAAGTTAACGTAGCTAAGGGCCTCATTTTAAATTCCTGGACAGTGTGCGGGCCACACATGTGGATTTTTTTTTTTTTAATTGATACTCTAGCCAAATTTCGGTACTGTCTTTCTTCAATGTACAGTATTTTAAATTTTCGAATAAATAAAACATAATATAATAGATTTTACACAATTTAAGTCTGATCATGTTTTAGGAACTCCTGAATGACGTTATCTGTTAATTTTTTTAAAACTTTTATAATGCGTCACGAGCCGTAAAATATTCTGCCAAGGGCCGCCAATGTGACAGTCCTGCCTTTGACCATGTTGCCACCGAAGCGGGTAATCCAAGTATAGAAAAGTTCAGATGTCTGAATAAAAGAATATAGTGTTGGGGTTTTTTTTTCCTCTCAACACTATTTTAACTAGAAAAACTTAACACTACATTTATTGTATAAATTATCCCTTATGTGACAACAACAAAAACATTATCTTCAACTTTGCTTTGCATTTTAAAAAGTGACCATCTAAACACCCCTATTTATATGAATGTTTGAATATTTTCATGACTAAATGTTTACTTTAATACAAATTAAATTAGACACCCAAAAACTAGGGTTCAAGCCGTGCCGAGTATTACGTACGTGATTGTCATCGGCGTCCGGGAAAAGAAAGTAGAGGATTGGTGTCAACATGTCATCAGTAATGGGTCCTTCTTGACTCCTCTCTTTTCTAGGGTGTTTTGCCCTTTTGACCACTTTAGAAATAGTGGGTACACGAGATTCTGTCAATAAGCTCAAAGAGTTGCTAAGGCTTGGACTAGCTGAAAAAGAAAATAATAATAATAATAATATTACTTTTTAATGCTCCAAAAAAGTATTTCATATTCCAAGCATCTGATTATTTGCCAATGATATGAAAAAGAACTTATCTATCATGGTTATCACTTGCCAATAAATGGAAATGATATGATTATGCATGGGTGGTTTGAATGGATAACCCATACACCCATAAAAATATTTGAATGAGAAACATTTATATATAAATACATGTTTCAAACAAATAGAATGCAAACAAGTTTTTTTTAGCACCGTGTCTTACTACTCGTTCCGGTTGTACGCTTATGTACTAATTACGCTAATGGTTTTAGGGATTAGGGAAGTTATATTTATAGGAAGTTTACCCGCATCCGCGTGGAAAACTTTAGAAAAAACTCGGTACAACCGAACAAGATTCTAACCTCAATCTCCTCGCCGCTCGACTATTGCAAGAGTAATGCGTTAGAGCATGAAGCCACAAAAGCAGGTGAAAAAATATTGTAATTATTTTATATTTTTTTGTAAATGAATATTTGTAATTTTAATAAAAAAGTGTGTGATTGTTTATTCTTTTTTTTATAACTACATTTCCACAAATTTATTTTTTAAAAAACCTTGATTAAAATAGTGTATATAATATTCAAAACTGTGGATTCATTAACTCTAAAGAAAGTTATATATAATATACAGACAATGCGCTTCAATTAGTACAGAAAAGAATTACATTTTTGGAAAAACCCTTGTATTCCTTCACCTGCATTGTTGTCATGTGATCTAACACCTCTCTCTTGCCTTAGAATGTATTGCCAGTGACGAGAATATTGACATTCAAATCACTGTCAGATGTGCTGAGGTTGTGTTTTTACCTATATGGTTTCCCACACTCCCTCCATGGAAATGAAAATAGTTTTCCTCTAAATTCTATCTTGCTCATCCTTATCTCAACAGTTCATAGTTAGTAAGATATTATGCAATACATAAATATACACACACGTACATACATAATCACGCCATTCCCTTATGAGGTAGGCAAGAAACTGTGCATACTGCTCAAAAAACAACTCTTTATTTAATCCATCCTCACTAACTTTCTCCACACTTCCCTATCCTTGCATACTCCCTTCGCTTCAAAAACATCCATGCACCGAGTCATACATGATCTTTTATTCTTAAAACGCTTAATGTTTCTTTTTTTCACACATTTGTCTAAACATTTAGCCATGTCCTCTTCCTTTTGATTCACACACTCTACCTTCATATATTTGCTCTGTTACTTGATTCACACTCATCCTCTCAACATTCCCAAACCAATATAAGACGCTTCTTTAACATTGACCTATTGGATTCTCTTTCAAACTGCACTTCTCCAGCAGGCATTCATTATTTTACTTTACATCCATTGCCGTTTCCAACCTGTAGCCTGAGGTCAGTTTTGTTTTTAAAGACATATATTTTCCACTGCCGGCTTGCTAGGCTAGTCGTAGCTTCATACACCATATAATCTAACTTAAGACTAGGATAGGTACAACATCCAGTCCCCGGCCATTAATTTATCACTGTGAAAGGATGAACCCACATTTCACCAACAATAAATGTTTCAGCCACACTGGGAATAGAACCCAGGACCCTTAGCTCGGTAAAGAGACATGCTACCGACCGAGCTAAGGAGTCGGATTGTGATGCACTATCTATATTTATATATATTTCATTTGTTTTTGTTTTACGAACACTTCACTTTACCTCTTTCAGCCATTAAGTCTCCTATGAGTTCTTGCATCGACCCTTGACTGGAGCATAGCTGAGTAAACTCACTAAGGTATTCACTCAGTAAACATGCTGGCTGCTCTGACATCTTCACCCTTACTGACCACTGCGGGGCATTTGAAGGCTCAAAGTCGGAAAAGCTTTCGCTGTCTACCACCATATTTTCTACCAGCTGAGGCCAGGTGGTAAAGAGCTGAAGTTCACTGCAACAACAAAAACATATCATACCGATTATTTGGCTAAAAAAAAAATTAAATGCCGATTCATTAAACATAACAAATAAAATTTTAAAATGTTATTTAACCTCTTGCACCTTACTTTATTTTAATTGGCACAATGCTTGCCTAGGCAGCCATATTTAAAATGGAGATTATTTATACAATAATTGGTTGGTCTTACTTCAAAGTCACCGTGTCTTATTTCATTAATTATAGCAGGTAGGTCATTTAAAATTTTCTGTAGAGAAGCAATAAATATTTTGTTACCTCTATATTGATTTAAAAAGAACTAGAATTAAAATACAAAATTCCTGATCACTCAACTCTTGTAGTGCATAGACTGTTAGCATTTTATTATATAATCGGAGGTGAAAACCATTTTAATCACTGTCTAAATTTTATAAGAGGGTGTGAAAACAATTCAAATTACTATCTGAATTTATAATATCATCATTATCTTCCTTGAAAATAAAACCACTTTTATATACACTTCAGTAATCGCTTTCAAACAAATATTTCATTATTCTATTCTCATCTAAAACCTTCCTCATTTGCGATGGCATTATAGAGCAACAGTTGTCTCACGGATGGTGAAATCCTTTATTTTCACAGTAAAAAATATCCAATCTATAAATGAAATGTGTACAAGATAATTAGTGTATCCAAAATATGATTGGTGCTGCCATCTAGCCATGACATGTTAAACTATATTAATAGTTTAACACTAAAACAAGCAACATGTCCTAGACACATGTAGCTCTGTTAGAGTTCATTAAAATTAAATGTGTATTTGTTGTTGGGGCACTAGATGTTAACATATTGAATAAATTACCATAAATATTTCAGATATTTTCTAAAAATAAATAAGATTAAAACATAAGACCTTTAAACCCATTTATTAACTTTTATTAATTTAAAATTCTAGTTTAAAATCTTAACATACTGTTGACACTACATTTAATGTATCAACTTTATATTAAGTAGTAAACCAACCAATGTAGTTTTTTTTCAGACAAATTACACTATCCGTATAGTGAAATTCAAATTTTCAGTACCTAGTGTGCTTTCATGCCATAAAAATAATCAAAATTAAAACAAAGTATTTCAGAAGTGTTTGAACGACATTGAAAGTTTAACACTTCAGCAAAACTGGACCCCAACACCAACCTACTTAGCAAGATTTTTCTTTTTTTCAAAATATTTTCACTTGTATTTTAAATAATCGTTTCTTAACACTAGAAAATCAAATGATATAGCATGAAGTGGTACTGAGCTAAGCAAAGTTTTTTCGGCATACTTTTTAATGGTTCTCGTCACATTGTAGAACACTAATCGCTCAGATATTATTATTAATATCAATATCATCATCATCATTATTACTATTAGCACTGCGTCTTACTACCCGTTCGGGTTATACGCACTTACACTAATGTGTAATGGTAGGTTGATTGTAAGATTAAATGGAGGACCTACAGCTTCACGTGGGATCCAAACCACGGTGGAGAACTGGCATTCCCCACATTCACAAGATGTCCTGTCAGAGGTGAAGGGAGGGTTTGGGTAATCAGATAAATCTGTGCCGGGACCGAGGATTGAACCCCGAAAACCTAGCACAGAAGTCTTGATACCTTACCCCTTGACCGCCATGTCACCCACTCAGGTATCGACGAATATACATTACCATGTGAGGTATGTAAAGCAAAGTGCACGCATAATTGGTCAAATTCGAACCGGAAGAGGGTAAGCATAAATCACAGGTACAGTTTTAACAAGGTCTAGTCCGACACCTTAGCTCAGTCAGTAGTATGTTTGTCAGCTGAGCTGAGAGTCCAGGGTTTGATTTCTAGCATAGCCAAAAAATGTATCATTGGTGAAATGTGAGTTTTCTCCCTTTCATATTGGTGAATTAACGGCCCGGGGCTGGTTGTTGTGTCTGTTATAGATTTAAGCTAGATTATAGGTTGTGTGTCGATATAATCCATCAGTTAAGAAAGTTTACTTTTTTTAGCACCGCATCTTACTACCTGTTCAGGCTATCTGCGTATGTACTGATTAAGCTGATGAGTTAGAGATGAGGAAGGTTGAATTTAAAGGAAGTATACCCTCAATTGAATGGAGCGAGAGTGAAAAATTGTTTGGAAAAAAACCTAATTCGAACCTCGATCTTCCGGTCATCAACAGTCTAGTTTAACACGAGAACGGCGCCTTAGACTACGCGAGCTCCGAACAGATAAAGTGGACGTTAAATACTATAAATAAATAAATAAATAAATATATACACATACACACACACACACACACACACACACACACTAACCCTGGCAGCACTCTACGGCAATACAGTAAAAAAACTCACTCTAGAGCAAGATAGTTACCTGACTGGATCAAATGTTGCCCCAAAGGGTAGTTTTCCCAGCTCCACCACCCCGAGGGTCTCCCCGTGCAGGAAGTTCAAAGTCCGGAGGTTCCTGTGTCCAAGTGCTACTGGTCCAGTCCCGCAGGACATACGTGAACCTCACCGAGACAGTCACTGGCTCCAAAGAAAGGGGGCTGGCTATCTTAGACTTGAACAGGTTCAGAAGACCTGACACAATCAACAAAATAGTTCCATATAGTTTTCTTAATTATATGCATAATTTATTTAATAGCAGCAGAACGCAATTATATTATTCAGTTAAGTGTTAAATTAATGGTCTGGAGTCGTCTTGTTTTTCTTCTAACCCCGCGTCTTACTACTCATTTAGTCTTTAAGCTTATGTACAGTATTAATTATGCTTATGGTTTTACAGATTAGAGAAGTCAAATTTACAGGAAGTGTAACTGTATTTGTGTGAAGGGAGAGCGGAAAACCATTTTGGAAAAACCACCCTCAGTACACACAACCGATGTTTGAACCTCGATGTCCCCATCATCGGCATCTAATCTACTGCGAGAGTAGAGTGTTAGGACCATGCGGCCACCAAAGCGAGTCAAAATTCTAATCAACAGTTAATAAAATAAAAAATTCTCAAATCCTCAATCTCAAATATTTTTTATGATTTACATATTTTAGGAGTCCGTCCCTAGGATTGATACTAACCTATCGATATGTTTGATGCTAATAAATATAAACTTCCTCAGTCTTAACCAATTAGTGTAAGTTTGTGAACAGCACAAGTGGATTATAAGACCAGGAGCACAAAAAAAAAAACCTTTTGCAATTGTCAGACACACTCCTCCTTAATGTATTTTTTTTACCAAGCCATTACGATCGCAGCAATGAATGGTTGGGCAGCTCGGTGAATTGATAAAGTTAAAAGTAGATGTTTAATTTAATATACATAGCTTACTTTGAACACAATATCCACTGACCTGTCAGATATTTGCAGTGCGGTGGAGTTCTTCTGAGGTGAACCATTTCAAACTCGCTCCTTACTCCTTTGCTCTCGCAAACACCCATATAAAAGTGTTGCCAAGGATCATGGATCTGTACAAATATTGGGATTTGACTGAAAGCATAGAAAAAAAAATGACATCTAAAATAATGTACAAACACAAAGACTCTGAAACAATGTATTTTTTTTTCTTTTTAGCATCACGTTTTACTACTTAGGGTCTAATAGAGTTATACGTTTATGTAGGCCTACTAATTAAGTTAATGGGTTAGGAATTGGGAATATTGAATTAAGAGGAAGTTAACCCTGTATTTGCGTGGAGGGAGAGTGGTAAAACATCTAAGAAAAACCACCCCCAGTTCATCCGACCGGGATTCAAACCTCTATCTCCTCAACCTCGGCAGTCTAGCTCAACACGAAACTGACACATTAGCTAACTATGCCAATGAGACGGGTAAAGTGTAATAAATCATGTAAGAATTTAAATATCAATGGGAGGTCAATGAAATGAGAAAAACGCTGGGAAGTATTGAAAGGTAGAGTTGACTCAATGACTCATTCAGAAAGCGGAATTCTTCCAACTATATGCAAGAAATTACAAGTTACAACCAGCGCACACCATCAAAGAAAAGTTTATTTCACTGTGAGACTCAAATTCGCCACACTTTTATTGCCAATTCGCAGCTTGTAGCCATTTGTGAGAGGTTTTCCTCACCCGGGGTCTAAGGTGTCACTTCCGCAATAGACTGGACTGCTAATGACAGGGATATTAGTGTTCAAATCCTGGTCAGGTGTAATGAAGGTGTATTTTCCCAACTGTTCTTCCACTCTCCCTCCATATGCTGCTACACTTCCTCTAAATCCAAACCTTCCTCATCCCTAGCACATTAGCATAGTTAGTATTTTTCATTTTTTTCAATTGTTTAAAGTATTTAACGTGTGCTTTATGAACCAATTGATAATATCAGCACATGACTTAAAAGTAACACATCTAGAAAAGACACGATATCCAGGCCTCAGACGTTAACTCATCACTGTGAAAGAGGAAACTCACATTTTACCAAAGATAAATTTTTCGGCCATGCCAAGAATCGAACCTGGGACACTTAGTTCAGTAGAAAGAAACGCTACCGACTGAGCTAAGGTGTCAGACTATAATTAGTACACATGTGTACAAACCGAATGGGTAGTATAAAACAATAACAAAAAATAACATCTAAATATCTTCTTTACCTTACATCCATTATTGTTTCCAGCCTGTGGTCTGGGTCAGTTTTCAATCGAAGACATATATTCTCCCCTATCAGCTACCTAGGCCTGTTTTGGCTTCTAATGCCTTATTATCTAACAAAGACTAGTACAGGCCCAACATCCAGTCACCAGCCATTAATTCATCACTGTGAAAGGGGTAAACCCACATTTCATCAATGATAAATTTTTCGGCCATGTCGGGAACCGAACCTGGGACCCTTATCTCAGTAGAAAGACATGCTACCGACTGAGCTAAGGTGTCTGATATCTAAATCCTCTTAACAAACCAAAAGTGACTGCATGAACACACACCAGTTTGAATTGTTGACAGCCATGTAAACAGAACTTAGTAGAATCTTCACTTTGCTCTCTGTGGAGATGTCGAATCCTCGGGCTGGAGCCAAGACCATAAAGTCTCGGAGCCCGTACCACCTAGCCAGCGGATGGGGGCGGGTATTATATCTACCATTTACATTACCCCCGTCGCATTGAGGGGGGAAAACATTCTCCATCGACATGATGTCATCCAACGCTTGGTTCTTGACGTTCTCATTATCTTCTTCTATAGGACTGACCAAATCTTCGAGCAGAGTCAATTTCAGATTATATCGAGTGAGGGTGAAATTAACATCTGGAACAAAAATATAACAAACGTTTTCATGCCAAAAATTTGTGGGAAAATAAAAAAAATACATATCTAATCACACAATCCCCTTATGGGGTAGGCAAGAAAATGTGCATGTAGCTCGAAAAAACAACTCCTTACTTAATTCATCCTCATTAACCTTCTCCACAGTTTCCTATCCACTTCAACAACATCCATACACCGAATCCCACATGCTCTATTTTTCTTAAAGTGCCTAATGTATTTCTTTTTCAAAGTCATCTACAACCCACAGAGTTAAACGAAGACATCTTAAGGGAGTTCATGAGATTTAAAATATATAGTCCATAACCCTAGATACATATTTAATGATAAACGTCGAATAATAAGGGTCAGATTTAGGATTAGCCCTAAAAGACCCAAACCTAAGGACATGCAATCTGGGAGCGCAATTTTTATTTTAGATGTAGAATACAGAATATGTGTATCGGTATAACTTGCATTATGCACCAACAACTTTAAGGATATAAAGTGCAAGAGAAATTAAATCTAGGGACAAAGCCTATTTACTATTATTATTATTATTAGTATTAATACTTGGCACCGTATCTTACTACCCATGTGATTTATATGCTTAAGTACTAACTACGCTAATAGGTTAGGATTTGGGAAGGTTCAATAGAGAGGAAGTGAACCCACATTTGTGTGGGGGGGAGAGTGGAAAACAATTTAGGAAAAACCACCCCATTTCACCTGAGCGAGATTCTAACCCCGACCTCCCCGTCCTCGGCAGTCTAGACCAACATAAAACTAGTGTGTTAGCTAGCTATACCACCGAGGCGGGTAATCTATTTATTCCATCTCAATTATACATATCAGTATTTAAATTCTCAGCCGTTGTATTATAATTTCCTTCTTATTACTGACCAATTTTTTTTATTAAAGATAGGCCTATATAACATGCATTTTTTTAACCGATTGATTACCCTATAGGCTATCAGCAGACAATTTCTATTTAAGCGAGAGCAAAAGGGCCTAGTAATTTAGCAGGGAAAGGTATTTCCCATACCTTGCAGGGTTATTTTACATGCCACGAATGACATGGGACTGACGTACTAACTTCACCTCTGTAGTAAGTTGTGCTACGGATTTTTATTGCTCAAGAACCCTGAATTTATTAAATTTATAAATAGATGAGGGGGTGGTAGGGGGGGGGCGGTCGGTCGGTCAAATGTGCAATGGTAGGGTGATTGTGAGATGAGATTGAATGGAGGACCTACAGTTTAACGTGGGATCCGAACCCGGTGGAGGCCTGGCATTCCCCACATTCACAAGTTGTGATTAATACACGTCTTGTCAGAGGTGAAGTAAGGGTTTGGCAATCAGATAACTCTGTGCCTGGATCGAGGTTTGAACCCCGACCCCCAGCACAGAAGTCCCGACACCTTACTCCTATTCCACCAGGTCACCTAAGATAAGTACACAAGTTTAACCCACACAATAACTAGCCTAACTTAATTAACACTAGTCTACACGACACATTAAACTCACAAAACTAGAAGTATCCACATGTTATAGTAATAACATGCACTTATTTCCAGACAGGCTGTTCTTTAACTGCTATACTATTAATATGTTCGCACACTGTAGGCCTAACCAGTTGGGGGTCGATAGTTCGACCCGCTCCCCTCCTCTATTTATATTATCCCCACTCCCCGATTTTTCTTTCATTGGCAACTCATTTGCGACGTATTCTTCAAACTACCATTTGAATAGTTTCAACTTGAAAGGTTAAATATTGTTGTGTCAAAGACTTACCGTCTTACATAGCTCTCCCCACATCAACCAATACTTCCTATTCTCTTTGTTAATATTTTGTCTTAGTCTATCCAGCTTTGTTGTCTGACTAATGAACACGATCACAAACGTTTCTTATGGAGATTAAAATGGTGTGGACAAGCTATTTTATGGCCGTTTAAACCTTAAATAAGGCAGTTTTTCTGTCAACATTTGGGGGGAGGTAAGTTTGAAAACCCCTCTCCACTCCTCAAGCTAAGGCCCAGAGACCCAGTTTACTAAGGACAACTTGAGAGTTTGTGTACACATTGATTTTTAAAGTTTTTAACTTAAAAACAAGCCCCGCTCCCCCCCACACTTAAATTAACCAACCATATGTAGGCCTACTTGCAAGTTTAAAAAAAAATTGTTTAGAAAGTAAAAGAATTGATATAAGAATATTACCTGCAAAGATAATTTGTTCAGACTTTTCTTCCCACTCTCCATCAGTTAATTCGCCCTTTTTCAATAAGGGTCCTTTTTTAATTTGAGGCAATTTCCATTCGTGTATTACCTCTTCTAATCTAGCTATAAAAATTTCCCACTGTGATGCTGTTGTAAAATCACATTGGTAAAAATCCTGATCTTCAATTTCTTCAATCATATTAATTATTAAATCAACACGTTAAAAAAAAAAGATTATTTTTAATTTGATAATCAACAGCAATAATTCAATAATTGGATCTTAATGAAAAATGTTTAAAGCCACTTAGTTTAAACTATAAGCTAAGAACACGTTTAACTAAGGACTCAACAGGACTCAAATTCAAGTTGATTTATTAAAACTGAAAGTTTGTCGAAAATATAAACAAACTCTTAGTACCACCTAAACTTCCATTATTATAATATTTCCCTAGAGTACTGTTTTTGAGGCGATATTCTTTTCATAGATGGCAATACTGTTGCCCTACAGGAAAAAGCGAGGCTACACCAGTGATCTTTATATTATACTGGATGGACATAGACATTTGCGTTTGTGACAAAACCACTCTCCTGCCAAACGTTGTATGCTCCAAGTCCTGACATCACAACACGCCACTTTATAGCAAAAATCCCCTGCCTCAACTCACCTCTTATCAAAAGTTACCCCGATTGTCCCTAACTTGCTCTCTAGGACAAGTTCCGCAAAAAAAAAATCTATTCCTGAAAAATACTCAATAAAAACCTCTTTAAAAAAAACGCCTAAATTCCCCCCGGGATGCCCCAAGTCATTTGAAAGATTGTCGTTACTCGACCATGATACTTTACTTTTATAAATCAGGGTAGTTTTACATAAACAATTTGATTTAATTACCCCTAATTTTATTTTCAATCCTAAATGTATTGATTACTAGCCCTAAACACTCAAATAAGATACAGGTTTATATAATTATTTTGCACCTGGAAACTTTACTGTATAGTCGGATATACTTTACTATTAAGTTATTTGATGATTTTTAATGATATTTTTTCAATATGATTATTAATTTGACAATATTTTTATCTAGCCTTACATTATACAAATTATTATTAGTGTCTAAGATTTATATCTTTATGAGGAGTAATACCTAACATGAGAGATTGTGTACCACATACCATCTCCTTATGCGGACAGAAAAAAGGACCATTGTGGATCCATGGATCCTTCCTCCTTGAGCGCCGTTCAACTGCTCCTCGCTGGATCCTTTCTCCTTGAAGCGCCGTTCAACTGCTCCTCGCTGGATCCTTCCTCCTTGAAGCGCCGTTCAACTGCTCCTCGCTGGATCCTTCCTCCCTGAAGCGCCGTTCAACTGCTCCTCACTGGATCCTTCCTCCTTGAAGCGCCGTTCAACTGCTCCTCGCTGGATCCTTCCTCCTTGAAGCGCCGTTCAACTGCTCCTCGCTGGATATGTTCTCCTTGACCGTTCAGCAGCTCAGGAAATCTGACTTTACTGTAACAAAACCACAACCCGATAACACTTTCTTCGCTCCAATTGGCTATCTGGCCGGGTTGGCAATATTGTAAGTATTTGTGTGCTTGCCAATACTTGAGTCTTTTCAGGAGGATCTGCTCCTATGCTAGCCGTTACCGACCGACACAACTGGCACTGAATCTTTCTAATTAATAGACGAATGTGTCACAGTGAATGGCATCCCATGGGATAACTGTGTTGATCCGTGCACAGATGGCGATAAGGTTCGAATCTTGGACTAAAGCGTGAGAATGATTTATTTAATCAAATCAGTACTCAAGTCGGGTTCACCAAAGGTAGTTTTCCCTAAATAGTTTTCCATTATATCTGCACGAAAATGTGCGTACACTTATCTTCCTAGTCCGTAAATAAAGACGTCTGATTTTTTTTTTTTTAATTTGATGGCTAGCAATTTTGTTCAAATTTTATATCTAAAGTGTCTTTCATACTGTTATTAAAAAATTATTTAATTCTACTACTGTAGGAAAACATTATGGGGTAGTTCTTTGATAACAGATTTTCAAATTATAGTCACAACAATAAATAACACTGTAATATATTATAAAGTTGTTCTGGACTCACCTTCCTGCGGTAGTTACCGGTTACACACCTACCCTGCTTCCTTCTGTGTTTCTCAACCGGGCTTGGGAACCGCTGATGGCCACATTACACGAGTTCTTTGGGACCTTAAGATGATGACAAACATGACGTCAGGTTAAAATAGTGTTTTATAGAATATTATTAACTCAGATAATTTCGATACAATAGCGGGAACACAAACATTCGTATTGTCCCGATATGAGTTGATAGTTATTACTTTAAAAATGTATAAACCCCGCTTTGATACTTCCGTGCACCTAAAAAGCCATTTTTTTTTCTGACCTTACAAGAACTATAGCTCAAAGAACTAAATTTTTCTCGGTGATGCATCACATAAAGCTTCGCGCGCATTATAATTAAATAATATTACTTGTGCATGCTACTTAAATAACACTACGCAAGCATACTAATTAAGTAACACTACGTAAGCATACTAATTAACCAACACTACTACACATGCTACTTTCTTGGCAAGTGTCTTCTCAAATCTGAAAAGAAAGCTCTATTAGACTCGACAATGTTAAGGCATTAGTGTCACGAAAAAAAGTAGTCAGAGCTAACAAGAATATATAACTCTCTAACAAAACACAGAATTAATTGTACTAAAACAGAAATGGTAGAGTTGAGATTAATTTTATCTACCTCACTTGTAAAAAAAAAAGGGGGGGGCATGCAAAGTATGTCAAAACATTCAATGGCTTTGGTAAGTTTAGGAAAATACATCAGTTGAGACTTTTCTAGAAAAATATTGACATAAGAGATTGAACTTAATTATATAAGATAAAAAAGTCATTGAACAATATTTTATATTTTTCAAAACTAAATTTAGAATTCTTCTGCTATTGAAAAAACAGGTAATTGCAAAAGGTCTAGAAATCAATTTAATGTTGAATAAAAGTAATAAAAAAACAATTAACACAAGCACACACAATAAAAACAATATTATTAATCTCACACATTTAAAGACAATATCAACAAATAAAACTCACATTTACAAACAATAGGCAAAATTAAAATTAGTACCAAAAAGATAAACATTAAAATCAAACACAATAACACAATAATAAATACCGGAGACCTACAAATCTGTATTATGTTGGAAAAAGTAGGAAATAAGTATAAAATAAAATTAGTATTAATAGTAATATTTTTATAACAAGTAATTAAATATACAAAATAATTTAATTCAAATAACAAAATTATTATGTTAAAACAAATTTAAATAAGTTCAGCACCCTTTAACGAAAGATTAGGTAGCCAATAAAAATATAAAAATAAATATGTATCATTAGAATAAAATTAATGACGTGTTAGAAAACGCCAATAATTTAAGAAATAAAATAAAAATATACATACAAAATCTATCTCGTATTTAAACAAATTTGAAGAAAACTAGTCTATATATGAAAGAAACTTATGTTAGTCACACAGGTTTGTTGAGCCATTATTTGATAGTAGTCTATATCTGAAAGAAGCTTATGTTGGTCACACAGGTGTATTGAGCAATGATTTGTTACTAGTCTATATTAGAAAGAAACTTGTTAGTCCCACAGGTGTATCAAGCCATAATTTGTTACTAGTCTATAGCTGAAAGAAACTTGTTAGTCACACAGGTGTATTGAGCAATGATTTGTTACTAGTCTATAGCTGAAAGAAACTTGTTAGTCCCACAGGTGTATCAAGCCATGATTTGTTACTATTCTATAGCTGAAAGAAGCTTGTTAGTCACACAGGTGTATCAAGCCATGATTTGTTACTAGTCTATAGCTGAAAGAAACTTGTTAATCACACAGGTGTATTAAGCCATGATTTGTTACTAGTCTATAGCTGAAAGAAACTTGTTAGTCACACAGGTGTATTAAGCCATGATTTGTTACTAGTCTATAGCTGAAAGAAACTTGTTAGTCACACAGGTGTATTGAGCAATGATTTGTTACTAGTCTATATCTGAAAGAAACTTGTTAGTCACACAGGTGTATTGAGCCATGATTTGTTACTAGTCTATATCTGAAAGAAACTTGTTAGTCACACAGGTGTATCAAGCCATGATTTGTTACTAGTCTATCTGAAAGAAACTTAATAGTCACACAGGTGTGTTGAGCCATGATTTGTTACTAGTCTATCTGAAAGAAACTTGTTAGTCACACAGGTGTATTGAGCAATGATTTGTTACTAGTCTATCTGAAAGAAACTTGTTAGTCACACAGGTGTATTGAGCAATTATTTGTTACTAGTCTATCTGAAAGAAACTTGTTAGTCACACAGGTGTATTAAGCCATGATTTGTTACTAGTCTATATCTGAAAGAAACTTGTTAGTCACACAGGTGTATTAAGCAATGATTTGTTACTAGTCTATCTGAAAGAAACTTGTTAGTCACACAGGTGTATTGAGCAATGATTTGTTACTACTCTATCTGAAAGAAACTTGTTAGTCACACAGGTGTATTGAGCAATGATTTGTTACTAGTCTATAGCTGAAAGAAACTAGTTAGTCACACAGGTGTATTGAGCAATGATTTGTTACTAGTCTATCTGAAAGAAACTTGTTAGTCACACAGGTGTATTAAGCCATGATTTGTTACTAGTCTATCTGAAAGAAACTTGTTAGTCACACAGGTGTATTAAGCCATGATTTGTTACTAGTCTATAGCTGAAAGAAACTTGTTATCACACAGGTGTATTTGAGCAATGATTTGTTACTAGTCTATATCTGAAAGAAACTTGTTAGTCACACAGGTGTATTGAGCAATGATTTGTTACTAGTCTATAGCTGAAAGAAGCTTGTTAGTCACACAGGTGTATTGAGCAATGATTTGTTACTATTCTATATCTGAAAGAAACTTGTTAGTCACACAGGTGTATCGAGCCATGATTTGATACTAGTCTATAGCTGAAAGAAACTTGTTAGTCACACAGGTGTATCGAGCCATGATTTGATACTAGTCTATAGCTGAAAGAAACTTATGTTAGTCACACAGGTGTATTGAGCAACGATTTGATATTAGTCAATATATGAAAGGAAATTAAAATAGACAATTAAGTTTATTAATTAGTGATATATTGGTTCTTCGTTCGCCTTCAAGTATAATATAGATACGTCGTTCATTCAACACTTCCTTAATTATAATATAATTGTATCTCATTCATTCCATACTTCATAAATTATAATATAATTGTTTCTTGTTCATTCTACACTTCCACAAAAAACTATAATATAGATGTTCCTCGTTCACCCTATATATACTTATACTATGATATAGTTGTTCCTCATTAACCCTATATATTCTTATACTATGATATAGTTGTTCCTCATTCACCCTATATATCCTTATACTATGATATAGTTGTTCCTTGTTCACCCTATATATCCTTA
>CABEEJ010000893.1:181401-202192 GCA_901482245.1 Timema douglasi | reverse complement strand
GAGTTGCCTCAATACTGTTGTGCATACGTTTTCAATTTAAGAACTTTTATTACTTCCATAAGTAAATTAATTCAATACACTTTTAAAGCTGGACTTCCAAATAGCCAGGAATATACGACACAATAGTATTTTTTTATCCTCGTCGCCAATATGTCACATCCGGATTATGGTAAAAACGGATTGTATCAAAACGACTTCGTGGAGTTAATGTTTCTGCTTGACTAGGAGGTTTTTTCGGGAACACTATCGATTGTATTATCAATAGCCATCTAGGATGGGGCATGATGGGAAGCAGATGATTTATTGCGTCACCACACAGGGTAGCCAACTTATATGGAAATACATTACACCCACATTCACAAGTTGTGATTAATACACATCTTGTCAGAGGTGAAGGAAGGGTTTGATAATCAAATAAATCTGTGCTGGGACCGAGGATTGAACCCCGGACCCTAGCACAGAAGTCCGACACCTTACCCCTAGACCACCAGGTCACCCGTATGTTTAATATGTAGGCCGATAATTGTTTTGGGAAGATGCTGTTGTATAGTTATTTCACTATGTGTGGTTTTTTTTTATTGATTATGTTGTTTTTTTGGGGTACTAATGTGAAGTTGTATCATCTCCAAAATGGTTAACTACTTATATTGTCTGGTTAGTGTAAGTTTTATAACCTTTTATTTTTAAGTTGTTCTCCTTGCTATGCTATTTTTTATTTTTATTTGCATCATTATAGCTACCAGGTCTACACTCCTACATAAAAATACTCCATATCATAATCTCCTTAATATAGTTTAACTTACTCATTACATCCTACTCTACAAGCCCGCACTACTTTAGTCTCTTCACCCTCCTTCACCCGCCTCCACCAACAAGCTAATCGCTCATTTTAAAGACAAATAAAACAAACAACAAACAAGTTACTCAACACCAAAGAGTAAATTCTTTTTTGAAGCAATTTAAAGTGTTTTTTTTAAAACATTACTAAGGTTGTAGGTATTCTAATCAGGGTATTTAAAAGTAATTAAAAAAATATTATTTATAATAGTTTTGGTGTTAGGCAGGGTTTGAATTGTTTATGGAATGTTTAATATGTGAGAAAACAAATCTAGTCCATATATTATTTCTAATATATGGACTAGATTTATAAATCTATTTTTTCTAAAAATAGAAACATTTGATACATATTATCTGTTGTTTATCAAGATCATGCTTTAATGCAGTGACGCAGAAATTCCAGAAATATATCAAATGAGTTCAAACCAATTAATTTGATTATGATGCCTTCCTAGGATTACAATATGACTGCGCTAGTATACTCACCGTTAACATCACACATGAGAGACTGCATGTCTTTGAGTGCAGCTGTATATTTCTGAAAACATGCTTGCGAGTGTCCTTGTTGAGTAGAAGCAACTGGCTCAAGCCCTTCAAGTTCACTAAGCGATGGCGTCCTGTACTGGACCAGACACATCCTCACACGCTCGCTCATGTCACACAGGCTTTGAGCCAACTTTTCAGTAGAATTCTCGCCAGCTGCTGCATTAAGAGTATTATCTATTTTCGAAACATTGCCATTGGCTACTGTCTTGCCCACTTTATTTAGAATATCCTAGGGTTAAAAGAAAAAATATATATATAAATAAGTATGTATTATTAATACAATGATTCCCATTAAATTTAATCATCTTTAAATATGTAACAAAATTTTGATTTGTGGTACCATTAATGTGCAGTATTGTACCAAGAGTTATTTTATTAGGTGTGTGTGGGGGTGTGTATATATATATATATATATATATATGTGTGTTGAGTTTTGATAGTAAAGATTTATTCTATTTTTATTGAGAATATATTTTTTTACTAATGATTCATGAATGTCATGATTTTTGTGAATTTTAATATAGTGGTGTTTTGTAGGACCTAAAATAATAGCTAAAAATCAAAATTGGAAACCAGGAGTTGGAAAGTATAGAGCAATTGGAAAGTCTGCTGATAAAGGATGCCTATTGCACCAACGAAATTAGATCAAAGGAAGCTTTCAATAAGAAGAGGTTACTACTGAGCAGAAAGTTGAGTTTGAAACTAAGAAAGAAACTAATTAAATGCTACATTTGGAGCATTGCACTGTGTGGATCAGAAACTTGGACTCTCAGGAAGAGGAAAAATAAATACTTGGAGAACTTTGAAATGTGGTGCCGGAGAAGACTTGAGAAATCAAGTAGACAGAAAGGATGATGAATAAAGTCCTAAGAAGATTGGGTGAGAAGATAACTATTTTGAATGGAATTGTTTGGTACAAAGAAAACTGGATTGGACACATCCATAGACGGAACTGTCTTCTGCATGATGTCATAGAAGGCAAGGTTGAGAGAAAGAGGTGCTTAGGAAGGAGGAGGCAGAGGAGGGTGCATTGGCAGTCTAAGTTCACTGACAAAAGGAATGAACCTGATGGAAGACCGAACATATAATAATAATAATAGTAAAATATACTTTTGTTGCTATGTAACAATATTTTTCAAAAGTTATTGAAACTATATTTTATACTACGCTTACTTATCAATTCCTACTTTATATTCTAAATAATAACATATTTTTTCAAGAGATAACTTCCAATTACCTGTGCCAATGAGCAAAGTCTACAGCTGAGTGTGTACAGTGACTGTACTTGATTGGGCAGAGTCCACAGCAGGGGCACCAACTGTGGCCAGCATGATATTTCATTAATAAGGTTGATCACACACTTGTACAACTGAGCATGCTGAGTAATTTCAAGGAATGAGTCTGCATGAAGTTTGGACTCCAAGAACGGAACGAGGGATGATGCCTTTAAGATTTCAAACACACCATCAGGCAGATTCCCAACCAGACAATTATGTTCAGCATGACCATTGCTTGCTGAGCTATGAGCACTGTCTAGCCCAACAGAATCAGCTTTGTTTCCTATGACTTGCTGAGTTGAATTATTTGATGATAAAATAATGGATGCCTTTTTATCACTAGCGTCATGACTTGAGCTATGTCTTTCAGTCTGGAGTTCTTCTAAAATCTTTTGCAAAACTGTAACAACCTGTTTGTCCTTTTCCCTCTGTGCGGCAAGATACTTGTGGATGTTCCAGGATGAATTACTCGACTGTTCATGATCGTAAGTGACGCCACAAGATAGTTTATCAGAAGAAACATCATTTGGGAATGGTTTTTCTGGTGAATTCAACCAACCAGTTAGATAATTATTATCTTGGAGCCCTGACGTGTTAACAAAAGGACTGATTTTGGAGTCGGATTGCTTAGCATTATTTACATCTGATGAATCAGCTTTGCTCCTTTGAGGTGAAGAAACAGCTCTTGCTCTTGAAGGCATCTCTGACACACATCCTAGCCAGAGCAAATGGTTTTCAATGTTGGAGTAAGCACCTTGGGGGTATTGTAGTGGACAACTTTTTGGAGAGTGTGTGTCCACTCGCTCCCATGTGTTCACATACTCTTTTATCTCATGTAGGATGGACTGCATGCTACGAGCCGGGTTCCAGTGTGACAGTTTCAACACTTCCATGTTGGCTACTTGGAGCATCATATCTCCGTCCAGCCGCGGGCGCACAACCTGCAACACAATCCACTACTATATTGTAAATTATATATATATATTTCTTAAAACCATAACACTTTCCTTTAAGCAAAAACCGCTCTAATTATATTGCCATTATCATCCTGCAAATTCTAATTTGTCATCATGCCACTAACAATACTCTGTAGCCATGTAGTTGTACTCATCACAACTAGAGAAGAAAGGTTTGGTTTCACAATGATTGTATGAATTTACATTTAAAAAATAGTATTATTTAAGGTATTTAACATGCACTTTCTAAACTGAATGGCATATCAGAGCACGACTTATAAACATTCCAGCTGCAGCTCTATATAATCATAGCCATGTTTCTCCTTCCACTCCTGAAGATCATGGTGCAAGGCACTTTCAGAGTCAAATTTGGAAAACTTGACAGACTACAGGTATTTGTTGTCATTTGTGGGGTGTACAGTCACCCCAGTGTTATCCTTTTCTTTCAATATGGCTATCAAGTCATTCTTCAATATCCCAGATGCGGCAGAGTTGCTGAAAGCTTGTAAGGAATTATTTTTTTTTTTTGTCATTTCCTTTTCATTTGACACACATCAATTTCAAAATAATCTATGTCAGAGTCCATGTCTTCTTCCTCGTAATCTTGGTCAGAATCCGAGGATAATGAATCAAGGAGACTGCTAGATTTGTGGTAATAGCTAGAATCAGCTTTGTAAAAACATAGGTCAAACTCAAGACTTCATCTGAGTCAAGAATGAACTCATTTAGCTCATTGCACCACAGTTAAACCTAGAACAAACAAAGCACCCAGTTGCCCTGCTGTTAATTAATTACTGTGAAAGATTATTCTTATTAGCATCGCGTCTTACTACCTGTTTGGGTTATACGCACTTATGCTAATGTGTAATGGTAAGGTGATTGTGAGATGAAATGGAGGACCTACAGTTTAACGTGGGGTCCGAACCATGGTTGGAGGCCTGGTATTCCACACATTCACAAGTTGTGATTAATACACGTCTTATCAGAGGTGAAGGAAGGGTTTGGTAATCAGATAAATCTGTACCGGTACCTAGGATTGAGCCCTGGACCCCCAGCACAGAAGTCTGACACCTTACGCCTATACCACCAGATCACCTACTGTGAAATAGTAAACTTATATTTCACCAATGTTAAATTTTTCGACCCTACTGGGAATTGAACCCTGGACCCTTAGCTCAGTAGACTGATATGCTACTGACTGAGCTAAGGTGTAAAACAAGAATAATTACAAAAATATAGCTCTCAGCCCCTGAGTGCTTCTCATAAACCAATTATGACCATTAGTTTTGAAACTCAGCGGCTGAGAGCAAACAAAACACCCTATTTATTTTGGAATCAGTTTTAATTTGCACTGGGTACAGCTTAAACAGATTTTTCATTATTGATTTAACTTAGCCTCTTATTTTATTATTAACTAGAGATGGGTCAGTTTGGCTCTTCGGTAGAGGCCTACCTCAATTCTTTACTTAAGAGCCAGTTTTGGTTTCAAGAATATCTTTTCTTGGTTTCTCAATTCTTTATTTAGTTTCAAAATAAATAAAAATAAACACAAGCAATGAAATTAATATACTCAAGTTGACAAAAATAGTATTCTATTTTAAATATTTAAATTATTTGCAACCTAAATGTCTAATGAACAGGTGTGTGACAAATTTTTTAACTACCCATCTTAGTACTTTCTCTATGGTTATAGGAACTCAAAAGTTCATTGCCGCACTTACAACAAAAGTATGCCACCTATCCTTATCTTGAGCTAGTTCTATCCAGTGCACCTCACCACAACCTATAGGCCAACCTATCTTGAGCTAGTTCTATCCAGTACACCTCACTACACCCTATAGGCCAACCTATCTTGAGCTAGTTCTATCCAGTACACCTCACTACACCCTATAGGCCAACCTATCTTGAGCTAGTTCTATCCAGTACACCTCACTACACCCTATAGGCCAACCTATCTTGAGCTAGTTCTATCCAGTACACCTCACTACACCCTATAGGCCAACCTATCTTGAGCTAGTTCCATCCTGTACACCTCACTACACCCTATCTCATTCAGATCCATTCTAAAGTTATCCTCCCATCTGTGTCTACTAGGTCTTCTCAAAAGTCTCTTCTCATTGGGTTTGTCAATCAGTACCATGAACAAGGGTCTAGAATCTCCCATTCATGCTGCATGACCTGCCCACCATAATTTACAAGACTTGATTATCGTAACAATGTTTTCTGATTATTGCAGAGTATGTAACTCATCATTATGTAACCTTCTCCGCTCCTCAATAACCCATATTAGTACAGAAATATTAAATTACTTTATTTTGGTTTGCATGACTAAATGGAATTTGGATTCGAGAGCTGAAATAGTAGGACCGAAACTGGTAGAATTTTATGACCAGCCTTTTGCTAATATTTACATGTTTATTTAAATTAAAATATGGTTTAAAAAGGGAGATAAGGTTCTCAAACATATGAGCCTATAAATACAATAAAAACGAACTAGCTTAAAATCATCAAAAATTAACTTATAACTATCAGACACACCAGTCAAACATAGACGGAAGTTAATCTCACCACATAAAACACAACACATTTCACCTAATTGCAGGTGGTAGCAGTCATATGGGTGAAGTAAAGCCACCTTTAACCCCTTGACGTATTTTGACAAGGAATACTCATCATAACATATATAGATACAATGACGAGCAGGGCTCGTCTAAACTTGTGCATTAAAGTATTGTGAGTTGAAATTAAATAATAATCTTGGTGCTACACAGAGCCCAGTTAAATTATAGGTCAAGAGGTTACTATGCAATAAATATCAACATATAAAACCAATAATAATTCTTGAGCCTAGCTGAAAAAATCTGAGGCATGATAAACCATATCTTTATAATCTGTAGTATCTGTACATCATCGGTTTAGAGGTAAAACTCATTAAGTAGCATTTTCAATGCTTGGAGATATGCTAAGTGAATAATGACTTTTACTTTGCAAAGAATCTTTCAATATTGTATTTGATAAAAAAAAAATTAATATAGAGAGATGTAAGTTTACACACTTAATGACTTTCTCTTCTTATAGATCTTGAAATGTTAACATATAAACACATATAAACTCATTTCAAGTAAAAATGCACTTAGTGAGTTTTACCTCTAAGCCGACAATATGCAGTGTCTTCTAAAAAATAACCTATACTTTTTGAGAGAACTTCTGTAAAGTTGTGATAGTAAGAATCTTTCCCATACTTATCTCTCTATAACACTGCCCAACTAACTTGATCACACCCAACCCTACTCACTGGTTTCTAGGATCCTGACGTCAAGATGTGTGGGGAAGTTTTTATTTGTGTAAACAAAGCTCAGCGGTCATAATGAGCTCAAGGAGAAAGTAGTAAAGATGGGTTCAGTGAGAAGGTTCAGAAGACAACTGGGACTTATTAGGTTTTAACTACGGATAGAGTCTCTGAATCCCTCAAATTCTAAAAAAATGTTCGAGATTCGAGATTCAAAAAAATATACAGGCCCCTGTATATTTTCAAATTTATAATTGGAATTTGTTTTACAGCTTTTGTACTAATCATTGGTGGTTCAGCCCAAACTTATTATTGGACCAACTTAACGAGACCCAAGACCATTAAATTAACACTTAACTGAATATAAGGCAAATTGTTATAATAAATGAATTTTTTTTAAAGTCAACATTTAATTACTAGTATTTATGTTTCATATCTCCACTTAGGCCCACAATTTTTTTTCTAAGATTTATATTTGACTCATATATAGTTTAAATTAGTTTAAGATGTTATCTTGTCAGAAATTCTATGATCACACCAATTATTATACTTGTTCTGATAGAGTATTAACATACCTTTGCTACTGGAGGATAGAAGGGATATAAATCCATGGTGAATTCCAGCTGCAGCTCTATATAATCATAACCATGCTTCTTCTTCAACTCCTGGAGATCACGATGCAAGGCACTTTCAGGGTCAAATTTGGAAAACTTGACGGACCACTGGTATATGTTGTCATTTATGGGGTGTACAGTCACCCCAGTGTTATCCTTTTCTTTCAATATGGCTATCAATTCATTCATCAATATCCCAGAAGCGGCAGAGTTGCTGAAAACTTGTACAGAATTATTTTTTAAAACCCCGATACACATATCTGATGATGTGGTTTGTCCATTTTGTGAACGCAGTTCTATTTCTTTCTTTTGCCATTTCCTTTTCATTTGACACACATCAATTTCAAAATAATCAATGTCAGAGTCCATGTCTTCTTCCTCGTAATCTTGGTCAGAATCCGAGGATAATGAATCAAGGAGACTGCTAGATTTGTGATAATAGCTAGAATCAGCTTTGTTCAAAACATGGGTCAAACTCAAGACTTCATCTGAGTCAAGAATGAACTCATTTAGCTCATTGCACCACAGTTGAAGTTTAGGTACTGCTTCCACAAAAAAGTTATCATCATAGTTTGGATAGTTCAAGGGACAGATAATCAAGAACTCTTGCCCCTTCCCTATTGTAAGATTAAGGCATATTCGACCATCTTCACAAATTTGGTCTGTGACAAACGTGATCCGATTGTTGTTCTTACACCAATCGACCAACTCTTTAATCAAAATATCTTTTGAAATGTTAGTTTCTAGTTGTTTATTTGTGTCATTTTTACTCTCTGGATTCATTTTTCTTCTTTCTCAATAAATAATTATGAGTTTTAATAATAACCTTACATTATTTTGTTGGACTCTGTAAAGTTATAAAAAAGATCAACCTTAGTATGTGATAAATTATTTGTAGACCTACTTAAATTTAAAGATTTTGTTTTATGCTGGACACTTGTTAGTTATTACTAATTACTTGTCTCGGCTATATGTATATTTGCACTAAAGGGGCAGGGATTAGGAAGGTATAAAGTATGCCCTACTTAAACTGGCATGGAGCCAGAGTGAAAAACTCATCCAGTTAGGGTTCAAACACTGATCTCTGTATTAACAGCAATTCAGTCTATTGTAATTCGAGTGCCACCATAGATCATTTGATTGCCGATAACAGGTTTAACTAAGCCCACAACATCTTTTGCTGTCAACTATATTGTTAAGGACAGTAAAAGTGTAAAACAATTATTTTTAATACCATTTCTTACTTCCAGTTCGGGTTATATGCGTATGTACTAGATACTCTACTGTGGTGGGCATGAGGAAGTTTTAATTTAGAGGAAGTGTACCAGCATTTGTTTGGATGGAAAGTGGATCATTTAGGGATAACCTTTCTCAGTATGTACACATGACCAGAATCAAACTCAAATTTCCCTATATTCAGTAGTCCAGTCTATTGCAAGAGTGATGCCTTAAACCATGCGGCCATCAAAGTGGGCTATAAAACAATAACTCAAATTAAATTAAGTTATTGAGCAAATTTTTCGCAAGAGTCAGGTTTATCTCGAGGGAAATTCAAATTTTCAGCTAACTACAGTAGTCGGAAAAAGACTTACCGTAACATGTGTTTTTTAAGCATTATGTTTTACTAACTGTTTGGGTGCTACAACTCTGTAGGCCTACTAATTACCTTAGGTGTTAGGGATTAGGAAAGTTGAATTAAAAGGAAGTGTACACACATTTGTTTGAGGGGAAAGTGGAAAACCATTTAGGGGGAAAAAAACCTCATATCCCCATCTTTGGCTGCCTACTGGTAGTTTAGTGCGAGACCATGCGGCCACTGAAGTGGAATTAACATGTTAAACCTGTTTTTGGATAGAGTTGGTTTTATGACTTCCAAAGTCATATGTTTCCATTGATTTTTGGATAGGAGGCCCTACTGTATACAGTAAATTTAAATAATATGTAGGTCTACTGTACGAGTTTTTAAACCGTATCAAATAAGATTTAAATAGACTAAAACCTAAATTAGACAAGTTTAATTTAGAAAAAAACAACTAAAAATGATTTATTAGCTGAAGAAAGATGAATGTAAAAGATATAAAAGTTCCTCTTAAATATCTAATAATTTACATGCAAGTAGTTCAAACATTTTAAACTGACTTATCTGACTCCTTTGTCAAAGTTTGTGTGTCTATGTAATGTTTATACTTTCTTTTCAGAAACTCTATTTTTAAACAACAACAACAAAATATCTTGCTGCGTTGTTTATTATATAAAACACTGGCAAAAGTCAGCCATTAAAATATTTTGATTTGTCAGTTAAATAACTAATTGATTAAAATATGTCTTTCAGAATACACACAACTTTGTGTGGAAATAACTAGTCTCTAAATGTATTAATCCATCCAAAATTTGATTTGGTTAAGCTTGGTTGATTTTTTTAAAACTATATACACAATGAGTTTGTTATGGAAAAAAGCAAGATGTTCAAGGGGGGGATTGATCTGTATACTTTAGCACCTCACCATATCCTGTGAAATAGGCGAGTTGAGCAAATGTTTTCTGAATGATGAATCAAAGTCTTATTATATAAACAGCTGACTTTTTTTTATAAAACATTAACTATAACTGTTTTAAGTAAAAATAATCCTATTTAGTTTTTTTAAAAGAAAACATAAATGTTCTTGACCCTGATTGTCTGCGAGTAAATTAATGTTTAGCTTGGTTGTAACTATGTAGAGAAATTTTAATTGTCACTTTCTAGATTAAAATAAACATTGGATCAAGGATACTAATACTGCTGGAATTTTTTTTATAATGCTAATTAAAAACAAAATAGGTCAATATTTTTATTCAAATGTGTTGAGCTATAGCCTTGAAGATGGTTTTCTGAAATAATTCTAACAATAACTCTTCCGATTAAAGGTGGTGAATTTCCTAAAATTTATTCCATCTCGTCATGGGTTTAAATTATGTTGACAGATAGTGAGATGCTGAGCTCTAAAATAAATCAGACCTTTAATATTGCAAGTACCAGGTGACCTGGCGGTCTAGGGGTAAGGTGTCAGACTTCTGTGCTGGCGGCCGGGGTTCAATCCTCGGTCCCGGCACAGATTTATCTGATTACCAAACCCCTCCTTCACCTCTGACAAGACATCTTGTGAATGTGGGGAATGCCAGGCCTCCACCGTGGTTCGGATTCCATGTTAAACTGTAGGTCCTTCATTTCATCTCACAATCACCCTATCATTACACATTAGCGTAAGTGCGTATAACCCGAACGGGTAGTAAGACGCGGTGCTAAATATTATTATTATTATTATTATTATTATTATTATTATTATTATTGCAAGATTCTGTAAACAATGAAATTAACAACTTACTATTATTATTATTATTATTTAAAGTGAAAAGAGGTTTTCCTTGACTATTTATAAAAATAGTTTTTTAAATTATTAAGTTATGAAAATTAGATTAGAATATTAACTCAAATTGTAGTAAACACAATTTGCAATTTGGTCTGCCAAGCAGCATAACCAACATGATATTAAAATAATCTCTTTTGTTTAACAAAATAAAATATATCTCAGTCGATGTTTGGCATCGGTGATGGACGGTCGTGCTTTGTGCTGCTTTAGACCGTGACGTGTATAAGTGTGTTATGGGAATGGTAGCATCGGGACACGAGTGCGATGTGGATTCGGCTATGACAGAACTATACTCAAATATTCGACAAAATTCTCAATCTAGTGCCATAGGTTATAAATCGAGTCGTTCAAGATCACGTTTCAGTTTACAGTATAGCAGTCGAAATAGAGGATGTATTCAATTCTTCTAACCCACGGCTGTACAAAATTACATTTTTAAATACATCGGAACTAAACATTCAGAATCTGCACCCAATTAAAATAGTAAAGGGACTATTTCCTAAGTATAAGAGTGTGTCTAGTATTGTACCAGCAGGAAAAAACAAAATTGTTGTTGAATTCTGATGTATTAAAGAAGCTAATAATCTTATGGCAGATAGGGAAATGCATGATCTTATGAAGGTCTCAGTCAACAAGGTGGGTCGTAATGAACATCGGATAGAAGTTATTCAATATATTCCACTGGAGTTTTTGGAGGAATTTATTAAGGAAGAGTTAGAGAGAGAAAAAGAATATTCAATATTGCAGGTACGACGTTTCAATAGGCGCAATCCTGATACTCCTGAGCGGTTTGATCCCTCTGGTACAGTAGCAGTGACTTTCGTGGGCAAAGAGCTACCGTCTTATGTTGCCATGTGTTTCTCTAGTGTGGAGGTCAAGACTTATGTTTATCCAATCACGTAATGTCACAATTGTTTACGTTTTGCATATCTCATTGTCAACTTTCGTAGTGGGTGGCATAGGTGCGCAAAGTGTGGAGGTGGTGGTCATCTCATAGAAGAATGTCTACAAGGAACCACAAATGTGTTCATTGCGGGGGTGGGGCTCATTTGGCAACTGACCGAACGTGTCCCAAGTGGATGCAACAGCGTCAAATAACAATAACTCATCGCAATTTGTCGTATCAGGAGACGGGTCAGGCTGTGGACCACAACTCTTCCTACAAGTCGCGCTATGCAACCAGGGGGGGCAATTTGTCATGAACAATTTTCAATTCCTAAATATTTCAATACGGCCACGCAATGTAACGTCCTACGTGGTGACTCTTTCGGGTACCCCGGAACAGGTTGTTGGGGATATGGATGTGGATTCATCAGGAAGCTCTATCGAAGGAACATTAGACGACATCATAAGTAAGGGGTTGGAACAGATGGTTTCTAAAGTTGTATCACTCCTAGTAAACGTGGCTTCCTCAGTGCCAGGGGAGTTAGATCTCCCAAGTTTAGTGGCAACAATAACAAGGAAAATCCAAAGTTGTTAAGGGATGTGCGACGCTTTAATAGCGATAATCGTAGAACAGCTAGGATCAAAGCAGTTAGTGGTGTCCAAAGTAATCTTGTCTGAGTTAAATATATATACATATTATTATGTTTGTGTTTTTTATGGTTAGTTATTTAAATATGATACAATGGAATTCTAGAAGCACTAGGAACAAAAAAGCGGACCTTGAGCAAATAATTTTTTTCTCGTGATATCCATATAGTATCATTAAGTTAAACTTGGCTCAGGTACCAGGAAAATTTTGTTATAAATAAATAATTTTTTTTAGGTTGAATATACCTGCTGGGAGGTGTTGCACTGTTAATTAGATAGGACATTCAATCTGTTGAAATAACATCGGGCAATTTTCAATATCCTTGGGAGTTTGTAGGGCTAAAAATATTTTCCGCAGGCAGAATATTTTCAGTTATATCTCTATACAACCCTACACAGGATATTCTCGATAATAATTTATGGGATCAATTTGTCGAAGGGCTACCATCCCCGGTTATTATCTGCGTGGAGATGAATGCACACCATGTTTTGTGGGACTCCCCTTACATAGATCGTTGTGGGATAAAGATTCATGAAACTTTAGTGGTGGAATCAAATACAGGGAAGTTTACGCGACTTAACAGGCCTCCATGTCCTAACACGTACCCAGATGTTACTTTTGCATCTCCTTGTTTTGCATCATACTTAACTTGGGATACGATTGGTGACTCCATGGGCAGTGATCATTTGCCAATTATTTTGACAATAGAAGCTCAGGTCCTATATAACTATAAAACTGTTCCTCTGGATGGGTCCTGCAACTTCAAAAAAGCAAATTGGGAATTATATTCGACAAAAGTGGAGTTAACAGTTCAAAATTTAGTGGTGGACCGCGATCATTTAGTACAGTATGACAACTTTGTTAACGCTCTATAGTGCTCAGCTGATGCGGCAATACCAACCTCACATAGTGGGGCTCATAGGAGTATTAAACGCTGCCCGTGGTGGACAGAGTCGTGTTCTAAAGCGATCGCTCAAAGGAGGTTATTATTATATATATTAAAACAAAATTTTAACATGATTAACTATAAAAGCTACTATCGTACGGCAGCTGCTACGCGGCGAACTTTGCTACGTGTGGAGCGTGATTCTTGGCGGTTATATTGTGAGTCTCTTTCCCGCGATGTATCTCTGACACAGGTTTGGCATAAAATCAAATGGTTCAAGGGTATTGTTACAAACTTTGGGATCCCTACTAATGACTTAGAGGCATAGGTAGAGTCATTCACTTGTAGGTTGATACCGGATTCAGTTATGTGCTTCCCGCTGGAATTCCCCAATTTGGGTGTTCCTGAGCTCGATAAACTTTTTACTGGCAGTGAATTAAGGGTGGCGTTGAATCGAGTGCGACTCACGGCGGTTGGCCCAAACAATGTGTCCTATGGTATGTTGACAAAATTGTCATCTGTTTCTCTACGAGCGCTGCTAGAGATATTTAACTCTCTGTGGGAGGAGGGGTAATACCAATGGCATGGAAAACTTCCTTTCTGATTCCTATTCTAAAACCGGGTAAAAATGCTGATTTAACAAGCTCTTGTCGGCCTATTGCACTCTCGTCCTGTTTTAGTAAGAGCATGGAACACATAGTTAAAGCACGTTTAGAACGATTTCTGGAAATGAACTAACTCCTTAATCCTATGCAATTTGAGCTTAGAAAGGGATGTTCCACACTTAATAGCCTTTCTATATTAGTTTTTGATATTCAAATTGCTTTATCACAAAACTCATTTGTATCAGCTTTTTTCCTCGATATGCAGGGTGCGTACGATAATGTCGAGCATTCTGTGTTATTTAATACACTTTTTCGCCTGTGTTGTTCTAGCAAAATGTGTTACTGGTTAAGCTATCTATTTCAGAATAGATCGTACACTGTAAAGATAGGACAAGCTAGATCATCTCCTAGAATTTAACGAAGGGGCTACCACAGGGATCAGTGCTCAGCCTTCTGTTATATGCAGTCTATTAGAACGATATTGATATCTCTTTTCCGGTTGGTATAAAGACTCTACAGTATGCGGATGACGTGGTAATATACGTTCGGTCTTGTAACTTGTCAGAAGGGGGTGGGGAAGTTACAATCAGTGTTTCCTTTACTTTCAAATTGGTTGACAGCCCAATTTTTTACTCTGAATGTATCTAAATGTTTTGCGGTAATCTTCACCCGACATAGAATGTGAGATAAATCAATTAGGCTAGTTTATGAAGGCCGTCGAATTCAGGTACAGCCAACGGTGTGATTTTTAGGCATGCCACTAGACATGGAGGGATCTTGGCTGCCTTATTTTTTGGAACTATCTGGAATATGTGACAGGTTTATAAATACTATGAGATCAGTGGCGGGTGTCTCATAGGGCTCCCACCCATATGCAATGTTACAAATGTACCGTGGGATTATACGGTCTCGGTTGGAGTATGTGTGGTTTTTTCACACAGCATCACGATCCACACTAGCAAAGCTGGATAAGATTCAATATGCGTCTTTAAGACTGTGCCTGGGCGCTTGTCGTACATCACCAACCAACGCACCCCTTACTGAAGCGAACGAACTCCCTTTATTTCTTAGATGCCGTCCGTTGGCGGACAAGTTTTTTATTAAATATTGTTCAACTTATAGTTATCTGCGACACAGACTTCGGATCCTTACAAATATGTTGAAACAAAACAATATTGGTTAAGCAAAACATGCCCTTCTCTGGTGGATAGTTTTTTGTGTTTTATAAGAACTCCGTCAGTATATTTTTTCTCTTACGTATCTGGTACAGTGTTTCACTGGGGGGCATGATGCTCTTTGGGATGTACCAGTAGTGTTATCTATTCCTAATTCATGAATAAAAAGAGTTACCCATCCGATCGAACAGAAGTTAAATGCAGTAAGGTATATGAAAGAAAGAGGGAGGAGATACAGACTTATATTTACAGATGGAGCTCGGAGGGGAGGGGAGCCAGCTCTAGTGGGTGCGACCTTCTATGACAGTAGTATTAATTATGGTCAGTCATATAGACTACAATCCAATGCATCAATATTTACAGCGGGATTATATGCTATCCTACAGATATTGAAATATATATTATCTTTACTTCCGCAGCTTGTAGTGGTATTATGCGATTCCCGTAGCGCTTTGGAGTCTATAAGTGGCTTGGCAAGCCCTCCATCACACCCATTAATAATTCAAATACACGAAGAGGGCGCCTCTTTACGAGATAGGGGCTACGAATTGGGGTACCAATGGATTCCTAGTCACGTGGGTATAATAGGTAATGAGAGAGTAGATAGTTTTGCATCATTAGAGCTTTATTTTTAAAAGAAGTTTATAATAAAATAGGTGATGTTCCAGAAATGTATTAGATATTCAGGGGCCAGCTGTGAAGGAGGGCGTTGGGGTGCCACTATCCCTGCAAAATAAAGCAAAAGAAACAAAACCTATTTTGAAATCCATACCAATTTTCATTACATAGTAAAAAACATAAATCAATTAAAAAATCGTTATATCTTCTCATTTATTGAGGAAATTAGCAAAACCATAATATCGTCAACATGCAATATAAAGCACCTATGTTAACAAGCGCTTTGGCAGGGTGGTTGCCACGACAACCCAACGTCACATTCTTTGACCAAGCCAAGTTTCTCAGGCTGAGCTCATGTGTGGTCTGCTGCTCGGCTATCTGTTGAGTTGTATTGTGTTACGCTACCCGTTTTCGATTACATTAGTGAATAATGAAAGTTTCCTATATTAAAAAACAGAATTATTATTTTTTATTTTTAGAATAAAAGTTTGAAATCAAAACAATGCAAGGCCAGTGCCCAATTTGAACTTAATTCAAACGATAAACTTACTGATACTCACCACTAAATAGGATGGTATAATGTTGATATAAGGTAAGCTGTTGTATACCCAATATGACAAGGTTTATTTACGAGCAGCCATTGAAGATATGTAAACAAAACGTCAATAAACCCTTCGCTAGTCCACAGAGGAGGATCCAGAGACCCTCACTTTGGGGTGCATCTTTCTAACCCTGTCCCCTTTGACTACTCCTATAAGTCTCTTAACTTATAGCCTTTACGACACATCTAGTCTAATTAACAAATCTGAGTCTCTGCTTCTGGGTTGTATTTATAATAAATATTTTGGGCGCTGTTGGTACAATGTGGCTCATGTCTACTCAACAGGCACATTCCACAACTACTAAATTAATAGACTGAGTGATACCAGCAAAAATATTTGCTTTGAACATTATAGAGTTATTACTTTCTTGTTTGAGACAAATAAATAATGCGGGAATCAATGATATTTTATTAGATTACAATTTCTGAAGAAGAAAACTACATCTAAGTTTTTATTTTGAAGCCGGACTCTACCTTTCTACCAATTCAAGACTTCGCGTAAAACCGATTCAGACTCTGCGACTTCACAGCCCTGGGTGTAATGTTCCAAATGTTCTTGATTAAAGTATAAATCAATCAATTTTGGACATTCATGGGATACATATGTGTTAGTATGGAGCTCCAAATTTTCTTTGTTGGTTTTTATAAAACCATGTATTGTGATAATTGCTTCAATAAATAAATTTATTGTGAAAATTGCTGCAATAAATAATATGGAACATTCATTAGTAAAATCTACATTAATTCTTAAATATATATATATAAAACAATACAGGGTTCCTACACTATTTGTAAAAAAAAATCTCCCTGAATATTTTCCCCAGTTCCCTGACCAACTTCTCACAAAATTTCCACTATAATTTGGTGGTACCATTCATGTGGAAATATTAACTTAATTACATTTATTTCGGCCTCCTCCTCCCCTACAATCAACCTTGCCTCACCTTCCATGCCAATCAGTTCCGGAAAAATGATGGGAAAATAACGAAATATATCAAACCCTATCAAAAAGGAAAGGCTGAAATCCATCTGCAATTGTTTTGCAGAAAGCTAGTTTACACTTCAAGAATGGATTACAGGCTGCTCTTTTCAGTATCCCCACAGGTTTTGTTTTCAGAAGCATGTTGCATTCTTTCACTACCGCACACCAAAGAACTTCAAAGTAAAAGTTGTACACTCTGTCAACTGGGTAAACAATGCTTGACGAGCTGTAGAGTCAGTTAACAGGTTGTAAGTGTGACGCAATAAGTAATCCCAATTGACAGATTACACTCCTGTTCTCAAGGAACCATGAAAAACATTAAGCCCACTTGTTTCCAGATATAATAAACTACATACTTCATCGTCTGTTAAATATTTGATGTGTTATAAACTTTAAATTGACATTTGGGTCATCCATTGACACTTGTATGGACTTAGAGAGTGGAAGAGGAGAAATACCATCCAAGACATGCTTCAGTAATTCTTCAGCTGTTCTTCTATAGAGAAAAAAAAACACTGTTTACGCAATAAATGACGACTTTATGATTGTCCTTGTCCCAGAATCTGAGTACAATGTCCATTTGCCCTCTTTGAATAACTTTATTCAATGTGTTAGGCTAATTCATTACGTAAAACAAATAATTAAGTTAACAATAAATAGATTTATTATAAAAACAAACATAAATTAGATATAAAATTACACTAGTTATACAAGATTAATGCTGGTTGACAATTGAACGTGTAATATATAATTTCAGGAAAACAAGTGAACATATCGTGGATCACGGAAAACTTTACGTTAAATGCAAGATGTGTTGACATATAGCAAGTCCAAACCATAGGCTTGTCTTGCAGCTGCTCGGGTAAATAAGCGTCCAAGGCAGCATGGTCAAAGGCAGTAGGCTGGAAGAGCCTATTCACTATCAAAACAGCTGGGCAAGTGCCAGGCTATTCTCAGTAGGGTCTAAGAGGAAAAACAGTGAAATAATTACCAATTACCAATGAAAGCAAACTGTAGATCCTTTAAGTTTAGAGTTACTATTATATATATATAAATTGAACTAGCTTGCTTGATTGGGGTTTAAGAAAGTCCTTAAGATACATTGTGATATTAGAAAGGTTTGTTAATTACATTGGTAGATGGCTAGCAAACAGGTGTCAACACCAAATAGTACTATGGCCGGTCCTTTTCCCAATAGATAATGCCAGAGCAATCAATAGTACATTTATAAAATAATCCATTCCCTGGGATATAACATTACTTTAGTACACACTAACCTTTAATACTTAGTCAATAGGAGCCAACGACGGGCTAAAAGTAAAGAAATTATCTGCGAGGACCCCATTATGGAAACTAGCGGATTCCGCGCTTTACCCACCCCAGCTAATACCACACGCAAGGCGTGCCAACAAGAATGATTCAACACATTGACTGACCTAACTGGATCCAAGAAAAAGGACTGACAACCTGGTTGTAGCCATACAAATATTAAACAACTGAACACGACGTCCACGGCATCATGAGAAAACAGACTAGTCATAAGGACTAAAAAGGAATTACTGTACTTGTGGAGAAAAGCAATCTTTAAGACTAGGCCCTTATTACCTCTGGAGGTCAAGGCTCCTATATTTAAGCTATGTCATATGGACATAGGGAAAAACTTTGTCACTTGGGCTAATATAAGAAGTCTGAAAGACTCGAGAACACATTAAAGTCACTATGACTACACCAACTAAGTCAGAAGGTCACAAAACCAAAATCTAGTCACTTTGATTTAAATATGAAATCTAGAAAAATAGTCACCTCGACTATATAAACTCAGTCAAAAGGACATGATAGACATTATAGTCGCCTCGACTATATAAACTAAGTCTGAAGGACATGACAAATATTATAGTCACCTCGACTATACAAACTGAGTCTGAAGGACATGACAAACAAAAATAGTCACCTCGGGTAAACTAACTAAGTCTGAAGGACATGACAACCATTATAGTTACCTCGATACTTAGAAGATCGAAGAGGATTTCCCTCAATGAAGTGGTGAGACCCACGAACCAAGCTTCATGGTGATCTGGTACTTCTGTAGGTGATAGAGCAGCGTTTCTTCTTCAATGATACGATGTGGTGAAGTACAATAAGTGAATCTGAGCGGCACTCATTGTATACGATTTCTATGACCAAACAGAAATAAAAAGAATAAGGCGTAAACACAGGCAAATGGGGGTAGCAAGGGGAGAAAGGAAAATGGGGGGGGGAGTAAAAGACAGAAGTCCCGAGGAACACCGCAAGAGCAGCAGCACTCTAGGCTAGAGACTTCGATTCCAAGCCGGTCTCGTCCATTTAAACTATTGGGTGATGCAGCGAGGACGTGTGTGAGATTTACCATGCTGGTATTTTCGCCATACTCGTCGTAATTTCCTTGAAAGCATGGTGATTGTATCCGAGACCATCCTGTTATGATGAGTAAGTCTTGAAGGATATTATTACTAAATAAATCAGTTTTAATTATCTTCTTTGGATTCAGCTATAGTATTTTTATAAGGATTCGACTCGTGAATGTTATTTTACACACATGTAGTATTTTCTTCTTGGAAGCATGGTGGTTGTATTCGAGCCCATACAGTAATGGAAAGTAGATGTTGAAGCATATTATTCCTAAACATTTCAATTTTAATTCTCTTCTTTTGATTCCGCTATATTAATTATCATAATTTAGTATTTTTATGTAGGCTCGTGGTGTGGATGTCAATTTTACATAATTGACATGCTAAAAATGCTTCATCAAAACAAATTACAAAGTTGTTACATGATTTTAGGCGGTCCAGTAAATTGTTCTGAAAGGATGGAGCCAAGCCATACACAATGAAATATTCAGCCTTGTCTTCACCTAGACTAAAGGCACTGGCAATGAAACACTTAGGAAACATCAACTGAAAAATTGTACTTAACTTATTGTACGAATTGAAATACATTTTATTGTCAACAACTTGCAAAGCCCAAATGACTTCCGCCTTGGTTATAATCTTTCATAACAAAAGTGTTAGGGTTTCTTCGAGGCACTACACTACTTTAACTTTTGGCAACATATTCCTTCTGCGGTTTTACAATTTCCAATGAAACAGAAGTGTGACATGAATGGTCATTTCCCTGACTTTCCAGACCGTAGAAACCCTGCAATAGTCTACTCCAGCAAGTGTAACTATTGGTATTTTGTTTGTGTAATAATTATAAATAATCAAGCTAGCTAGGCCGAACGAGCTGATATTTCATTCTGTATTGTTAAAGTTGCCATCACATAAATACTAAGATATGTATTCAGTATTAACATAGCATATAAATTGACTGCCCAGCTTGGGAAAAGATCTACGAACTAAATCCGTTACATCTCAACCAATCTATTTCACTTAGGCCGTTGGGTGTGTTCACTATCGTTTGACTACCAAAAGTGTATAAGATGTGCC
>CABEEJ010000893.1:156813-181225 GCA_901482245.1 Timema douglasi | reverse complement strand
ATATATACCTGAATACAAAATGTTAGACAATTCTATAACAAAAATCTAAATTTGACCATGATTCTAACATTTCCAATGAAACATTTCATTGCTCAAATTTAACAGAAATATACAAACTACGATTTACATAGATAAAATAGCCTAGTTCTCTGATATCTAAATCCATTTTTGAAGCAATGCTCTCTCTCTGACCGCAGAGGTAATTAGATCACCGATGCTTCATTGTTTGTTGCCGACAGTGTTGGATAGTCATTCTTATGACAGTATTCACTGCTTACGGTAAGAATGCTGTACCGATTGGTGTTGGCACATTTTAATAAGTCTACCACAAGTGCAACCGTTACCCAGTCTTACCCTGAGCACGCTTCCACTGTTCCTACAAACCAGTATCCCTACTATTGGGTTTGCCTTGACGGCAGTGGCGTGTGGTAAATTCTAGACAAAGGGAAGCAATGAGGCTTTTAAATGAAAGAAATCTGGTGGACCCTGGTATAATATTATTGTAAGCTCACTCTGTTCCTTCCTTGATATTTTTGTATAAAATTATTATGATGAAGAAAGGAAGGAGGATGACATAACATATACATGGAATGAAACAAAATAACTGGTGATCTTAGAAATATTAATCAACCATTAAATTATAATATATACCTACATATTTATGTAATAAGTGCAATTGTAATTCAAATAATAATAATATTAATAACAGTCAATTTACCATTGCCAAAGTTGTATCTTGTATTGTAGCCTGCAAATGAGTTTGAATTTTTTCATGGCTTTTAATAGCTTTTCAAATATTATTAATATCACTGAATACGGATTTATTCTACACGCCATTAGGGGTCGTCCATAAACCACGTAACGATTTGAGGGTGGAGTGGGTGTGAGCTCTAATGTCTACACGCTGTTACATGGGGCTAGGGTGGGGTATATCAAAGTCTATTCCCTTTTTAATTTTAGGGTAGCATTGCTTCCCTTGAATAAATGCCACTGCTTGCCAGCTACTATACCATTGCTCGTGTCACCATCACTAGGAGGTAAGGTGATGCATCGACACACTAGGACATTGTAACAAAAACTATTAAGGTTACTAGCCTAATTAAGGCCATGATAAGGTTAATCGACTTAATTATACAAAAATAACTAAACTGAGTTGCAATAAGGGTAAATGAAATTGTCTTTGTTCATCTTAGTACATGTTACAGATTTCCCATGGCCGCATTTGAAATATCTAGCACACTAACTTATCATTAAGAATTTGAAAATATATTGGTGCATAATATGTTCTTAAATAAGATAATTAGTTTCTTATTAAAATAAGCAAAATTGACAAAATTAAAATAAACTCATTCACAAATGTGTCTTTGTCCATATTAGTAAATTCTATACCATATTTATGAATAATCTTACTTTATTTAATTAACACAATGCCATTAAAAGTTCCTATAGGCTTTAGTGTATATTAATAGCTTAAATAAGATAGCCTAAGTTACTTATTTAAATGGAATAAATCCCAAAAGCAAAATAATTAAAATGGTTCACAACGAAGGCAAACGAAAGAGGCTTTGTCCATTTTAGTAAGTCCTACACATTCTTCGTGAACATACGCGTATTTAAAACATCTAACACATAGCCTCATATCCTCTACCCGATCTTCTTTGCAGATGAAACAATATCAGCTTTCTGAATGCTGTGAATTTGTTGATTGTATGTTGATATTTGTAGGACTGTGTTGACTCGGGTCTCTTCTTCAGCGTTGGGGTTTGCTGGTGTTTGGTTTAGTTTTTGTTCAAGCCTACTTTGTTTTGCTGGAAAGCCCGATGAAGTTTTAATACTCTTGGCAGTGTTGGCAGCTGTTTTTCCCTTATCTTGAAATAAAGATTTCACCAATCTTTGGGCTTCTGAATTAATGGATTTTCAACGAAAAGTTAGTTTGATTTTGAGCTTCGATGTGGATAAGATTTCTGAGAAAGGTATGGCTGTGTCTGGTAAAGTATGGGCATGGGCAGGAGGGTCTGGAAGTGGAACAGGATCTTTTGCAGATTGAAATGAAAGACAAGATGACAAGTCGTTATCAGATGAGTCATAGAGACTATAGTTGGAGTCACTATCAAAACTATGATTGTGTAATTCTCTTCTCTCTCCTGTCTTCCTTTTCTGTGGATTTGAAGTTAGAAAATTGTCTTTCAAAGTGACCGTTAATGGCTTTTTATAAATAGTTACCACGGCACAATCAGTCAAAACAGATGGAGCAAATGCCATCTCGAGAACAGCGTCAGGGTTAAAGGGAAATATATCCGTGGCTTGGAAGCCTGACACGAGGTTAACTGCCGACATAGCTTTCAACCTAACAGCAGAAAATATTTTCCCAAAAACAATCCAGTCCTGATTATGCATCCAACATTTTAGAGCTTCCTTATCCCAATAATATTCAAATTATTTGAAGACAGATTTGTCTAGGGGTTGGAGCTCATGTGTTGTGTTAATTGGAAGACAAAAGCTTGTAACATTATGTCTCTCTGCCACTTTTATAACAGTTATATTAAAATGGGATGATGTACTATCACAAATTAATAACGTAGGCCCATTCCCAACTTTAAATTCAGCAAAGCGCTTTATCCATTTGGCAAACACTCCACCCATCATACTTCTTTGGGTGTCATTACCATTTTGGTACCGGGAGGTACATTTTTCTCCCACTTGGTTTTTTTTACATTGGCCTTTAATAAAATCATTGGTGGGATTGCCTGACCTGTTGCATTGCCGCATGCCACCATTGTCACATTTTCAGCGTGTGCAGGTGCTACATTGTGGACTATTTTCACTCCCTTACGAGCTAAAACCTTCTTTTTATGATGCAGTGTTAGCCTGCATCCTTTCTTATCTATGTTGTATAGATTCTGTAGTTTCTCCGCAACATCAATATCTAACATAGCTCGTTGTAATTTATTATAATAATCTGAAACCACAACTTGGTTTAGTTCTGATGCTCTTCCTGGATTCAAGCTTTGTGTTATTAGTTTAGAGACATCGTCATGAAAAACACTTGAGCCATTTACGACCTGCTGTTGATTTATTTAGGTTAAAGGGATGCTGAATATTTTTTTCATGGCAAAATTTGAAAATACATACTTTCATAAGTTTACTTGTCAATGGCATACCAATATCTGCCAAACAAAAAATTCTTGAACATAGATCTTCTTCTTGTTGTGGAGTAATTACAGGATTTCTCCTTTATGCTCTGTTAGTTTTGCCTGAAATCAGATGGTTTCTAAGAGTCCGGAGCGCTATACCAAAGTCCTTTTATGCCTGGTTCACATATAGTTCATTTCTTACTGCCTGGACTGCATCTTTCATCTGACCTTCATTTCAATGGGCTCACTGCTTTAAAAAAATTTTCTTCATTCATGGTTGACTGCAACAAGAAGCATCTTTCATCTGACCTTCATTCCAATGTGCTCTCTACTTTTTTAAATTGTCTTCATTCATAGTTGACTGCAACAAGATTTAAAAGTCACAATTAAACGCTATAAAGATTCCTACTCAACAGTTGTAAAAACATCATACACCAAAGTTGTATTTATGTTGGCATGTAGTGTGATATTGTCAAATTAAAATGCCCCAATGACACAAATACCCCCAGCATTTAAAAAGCCAAGGTCTAGGAGTTTATTCTTGGGAAACCTTTGAAAGTTCAATGCCACTAGAAAGTATTTTGTACATTAATCAACTATTATTGACTAGCGTTGACAGTAATTTAATAGTATTTTTCCTAAGCAACTTTAATTTTTGGTGTTGAACAGAACAGAGGTTTCGAGGTGTGGGATGGTCGTGAAGAAAGGGTGTTTGGATACCATATACTATCCTGCCCTCTTAGCTATGTGCCTCAAACACACAACGTTCTTTACTGCATGTTTCTACCAATGGGAAAGCAAAAGTAACTGCAAAATAAATGTAAGCCTCATGGTCCCTAATAAAGCCATTTCTGGTGCAAAATAAAACCAACATTGGCTTTATTAGGGTCACTACATTTTGTGTACATTGTTACACATTAAAAGTTATGTGGTTCGAAACTAAGTGCTATATTAATACGTAATTAAAGAGCATTGAATAAAAAAGAAAAGTAGAATTCATTCAATACACTTGCGATACATATATTACTTAAATTATACTAATTTCTTCATACCAAATATAACAACAAGATGTCGGGAACAACACGATTAACTGTCTAGTGACGTTCACGTGGCTGTATGAAGTTTTGATTACTGCCACATCCTCGTATGGTGAGTGGAATAGTATCAGTGCTGCAGCCTATAGTCAAAATGGCTAACCTTTTGAAAAAACCAGGGTCGACCTTAATTGGGCCAGTTACCTTAATAAAATTCAAATTTCTGACTTTAATTTCAGAATGGATTAAAATTAATTAGGCTTTTTCTCTTTTAAACCAGCATGCAAGCAAGATATTTAGTTACAATAGCACTCACTTCAAGCACTGTTACAATATTAAAAAATTTAAGTAGTACTCGTCGATAAAAGCTTATTACTATTTGTCTGTGTTTAAGCCCTCGTCTACACATTACACACAGCAAAGCTCGTCTGTTATCTCTGTGATTAGAGATTACGTCATGGGCGGATAGACAGGGTAAACCCATTTTCTATGTTTAGATTGAGATTGATGTGACATTCTCAACAATTAAGTTCTATTGGTAATTGATTCAGTTTGATTTTGAATTAAGTTATAGTGAAGTTTCTGGTACAATTTAATCGTTAATTTATGTAAGTAAAAATTATTGTGAAAGTAAAATTTTAAAATAATAACAGTCATGTCATACGCACCTCAGCAAGGATATGCAGGTGAATACGCTCCTACTCAAGGGGGCACTCCAATGGGTTTCCAGCCGCAAGGTTACCAACCTGGTAATTACCCACCACCATCCCAAGGGTACCAACCTGGTAATTACCCACCACCATCCCAAGGGTACCAACCTGGAGGCTACCAGCCTCCAGCTCAAGGGTATCAACCTGGTGGCTATCAACCTCCAGGTCAAGGTTACCAGCCTCAACCAGGGTACCAACCTCCCTCTGGCTACCCTCAGCCAGCAGGGTTTGGGCAACCACCGATTTCTACTCAGCCCGGCATGGGTCCACCCCCTGGACCACCTGGGGGGCTAGAAGGTTGGATGAACATGCCTCAAGGTATACCCAACACTCCACCAGGGCTTGAATACCTGACTATGATTGACCAGTTGCTGGTTCATCAGAAAGTTGAGCTTCTAGAAGCATTTACTGGTTTTGAGACTAAAAATAAGTTCACTATCAAAAACAGTGTTGGACAGAAAATGTACTATGCTGTAGAAGATACAGATTGCTTGACTAGGAATTGCTGTGGACCGAATCGTCCATTCGACATGAAGATCCTGGATAATTACAAGAACGAGGTGATTCACCTGTACAGGCCTCTTGCCTGTGATTCATGCTGTTTCCCCTGCTGCCTGCAGTCGATGGAAGTAACTGCACCACCAGGAAATGTGATAGGTTCCATAGAACAGAATTGGAGCATCTGCACCCCTTTGTTCACCATTAAGAACGCTGCTGGTGATGATGTTCTTAAGATTGAAGGTCCTATTTGCACATTTAGCATATGTGGGGATGTTGAGTTCAAGGTGTTGGCGTTGGATGGAGTAACGCAGGTTGGCAAGATCTCCAAGCAGTGGGCAGGTTTGCTCAGGGAGGCATTCACCGATGCGGACTACTTTGGCATCACTTTTCCTATGGACCTGGATGTAAGGATGAAAGCAGTTATGCTGGGAGCTTGTTTCCTTATTGATGCTATGTTTTTTGAAAAAGCAAGGAACCAGGAAACTGATCGTCCTGGAATGTTTTAAAAAATGGTCACTAATCGTACCACTTATTGTTCTTTGAAATGACTGGGACCTGTATAGTCTGAAGGATCTAGTCCTAAAATTGTTGCCTTTGATTATATCTAAGTCGAATTATCATAGAGATAGGTTCAATATACATACAGCTTAGTAGTTGTAATTTATAAACTTAACTGCTGAGACATTTAATTTAAATCATAGGCTTGGTCATCAACATATTGTTAATGTTTTTCATTAATTGCTTGGTGAATACCTAAGTTAATTGACTTTTAAGAAGTGAGGCAGCTTAATGGCACATCAGTAAAACTAGAGCAGACTCCCTCCAAAGTCCATAAACACATCCCAGGGTAACTTAAGAGGCAAGGGGATTTAATGGCTCCTAGTCCCTTTCTTTTTATCCTTCATTTACAAGTGTTGCAATAGCGAGGTCTTTGATTTGGGCCCCACTGGGAAATACAAAGAAATTCAAACAAATATGTGTATATGATCCAATGGTCCTTAGCTTTACTGAAAATTCATACATGGCTAGGATCTGGTCAACAATCTCCCACATTTTAATTATAACAAACTTTCTTTCACAAAACTTTTGAAAATTATATTTTTAGAGATATATCATTGATTGACTCCCCTTTATGGCACTTGATAAATCAAATAGCAAAATTAACTTATGGCAAGGTATGAAGATTACAATACAAAATAATCAAGCATTGCTTCTTATAACCTAACACTTAACCTAATCTTCATATTAATAGTTTGCTTTAAAAGTTATTCTTGGTTATGATATAAAAAGTAATTTTGTCAGCTAAGTAAGTCACAAAATGTAATTTTCGTAAAAATATTGTATTCAATATTTCCTATAGTTTATTAAACTTAGTTGTTTTTACATTAATACAAATTTTAATTTCATGATTAATAACCTGTCAATTGTAGAATTTTGTAAGGAATTCAAATTGTACTTTTCTCTTTAGTTCTGTGTCCTAAGCTCCTTTATTGCATGGATTTTTTTAAACTAGACTTGTAAGAATTGATATTGCTTCAGACAGTCAAACTCATTGAATGTAAATATTTTCACAATTTCACTTTAACCCTTTGAAGCACACATTAAGGATTTAATTTATTTTTAATTTTTTACAATGAAAACTTATTTCTAAATACATTTAAAATTTAATTTGAGCAAAAATAATTTTTCATTAATATTGAGTGTTGCTAAAAAATGGTGGTCATTCAGTGAAACCACTATGCAACTAAGCTTCACTATATGTTTACATGGTGTGGTATGCTTCAAAGCAATTTTTAGCTTCATTGAGACACAATGCCACTTCGCATGTCTTACAAGACCATTTACTTCGGTGTGGCTGTAACTTCGTGCTGCAGTGGGCACAACGTCTGCTTGAACTCCTTACAGGTAAATGAGCCACCTTGTCAAATCTTTTTTCAAGAGGTACTTGAGGCTTGAAATAGCTCACTGGCTTTGGAATTGGTTTTCTTCCTCTAGGTGAAGATTGTGTTGCACCAATCAAACCATCTACTACAGAAATACGAAATTTCTTTAGTGATAAATGGGTGCCCTCACTTTGGAGTGCATAAATGACAAAGCCATTTGTCAGTGCAACATCCACAAAGTGCCAAAATATACGGTGCCACCACTTGCGGCATTTCCGGCTTATTTCGTATAGGGATTTCAACATATCAGCTTTATCCACATAGCCCATGTGCTGATTGTAATCTTTCACTAGTTGTGGACAGGTTACTATTTGTATTGTTCCATCTTTGTTTTTTCTCTTGGCTTCAGAAATAAGCGAAGGATTGTGGAAATTGGACAAAAATGTAATACATTTGTTGTCTTTCCACTTTAGCCAAGCAACTCCTGTAAATGAGGTGCGAAACTCACTATCACCTTTCTTCATGTTCTTTTCTATCTTTTGTTCTTTTGGCAAGCCAGTTCTCACATTCCTTACTGTTCCGCATGCATATATCGCTTGGTTCTTTAGTGAAATCATTAGATCAACACTTGTAAAATAATTGTCGAAATAAACATGATGACCCAACCCAACAAGTTCAAGAGTAAGGTCTTTGACAACTCGGGCACCTAATAGCTTCTCAATATTGCCTTCAACCTTACCTGTGTATATTTGAAACTGACAGACAAACCCCGACTCATCCGCACGCACCCACACCTTGTAGCCTCGTTTTATTGGCTTGTTGGGCATAAATTGTCTGAAAGAACTCCTTCCTTTAAATTTGATCATACTTTCATCAATGGACTGATGTTTTCCTGGTTTGAAGCAGGTTTTGAAAGTCTCTGAAAGTGTATCAAGCATTGGTCTTAGTTTGTAGAGCTTATCAAAAGCATTGTCGTCTCTTTTTGGCTGCAATACATTGTTGTTTACATGTAAATGCGTCAACAACCAACCAAAACGATTCACTGGCATTAGGGGAGAGATAAATGAATCCCTAAGCTGAGGGTAAGATGACCAATGGTCCCTGTAGGAGGGTAAACGTTTTATCCCCATCATAATGTTTATTGCTATGAAAATTTTCATTTCTTCTTCAGTTACAGGGACGAATGGTTTCCCCAACTGTGTAGCATAAAGGTTAGTTTGAAAAACTAAATGTTCAATAAAAGAATCTGGAAATAAACACAAAAAAGTATCGACAGGAGATTCTGTACTTGTTGGTACATTAGGGCCAAAGTCATTTGTAAAATTTTGAATGTTCCACCGCCTTATTTTGTTTTCCCACACACCATCTAATTTTTTAAATCGCTCACTAAGGGGTTCATCATCATCATCATCATCTTTATTACAATCTTCCTGATTTATATCAGAATAATTTAGGACATTATTGTTATTATTGAAACCGTTATCTTCCTGTATAAAAACAATTGATCTGTCCTCACTTTCCTGTAAGCAATCCTCTAAATCCGAATCACATTCTCCATCAGAATCACACTGTCCATCAATAGAGTCAGTATCACTAGGTACTTCTATTAGCAAACGTTCAACATCTTCCTCTTTGAGTGATACGTTTAGCAATAATTTTCTTTTATTTGTAGACATGACGACACTGAAATGAGTAAAAATATACACATGACCCAACTTGCACAGTGGTAGCAATTTGAAACCACCTAGTAATTAGGCTATTAAAATTAATATATTTAGATAAATTTAATTATGAATGTAAATAATTATAAAGCAAAAAACAATAGTATTAAATAATGATTTGAATACTTACATAGTTATATATTTATTCCTTGAAAAATATAACAAAACCAATTAGAAGAAACGTGTCACTTCAATAACAAAAACAAAAGACATACTATATTGGAGGCCTGAATACCAACAAAAATTACTAATAATAAATTTTTACAAGAATAAAACTAGCAAATAAATTCAGATATATGATTCATAAGTGCTGCCAACAGTTAAATATGTCTCAAATAATTAAATAAAAGGTGGTTACCAAGTGAAACCACTATGCTTCAAAGGGTTAAAGATAGACATTTTTGCCTTAGGTGATTTTATTTTGATACACGTTCATTTGTTTACTAGTGATTGGCAGTCCTTAGGAAGGCCTACACATCAATCTTTTATCATAGAGTCAATCTCCATTACACTCTAGTACAGAGTATGTAGACTAGTTTTAAGCAAGGAAATTTTTTTGGGTTTTACAACTTTTTTATTATAGTTTCAGGGGTTGATGTTCACTTGGGATATTGTGTAAGATCAGGGAATTTATTGTGACAGGTTAAAAGTTAGTGAGAAGTCATGGTCATTCTAAAAAGTCATTTGAATTTTTAGATATTTTCAATATACGGAGTAGACAAGCCTAACCCTGTGTAAACTATTAATTTTATTTACATTTCATGTGATTTTTTGTTTGGTCTGAAAAACCTGGAAGGAAATTTCTCAAATTAAAAGCATACAATCACTCACTTTGCATAAGAGTGCACTCTAATTGTGCTTTAATTTAGATCTGATATAAAGCTTAAGTATATGTTTAATTGTATTATTTTTGCAATTGCATTAAAAAGCTATGTCATTTTGATAGACATAATTATATATTCTCTACTTGCTACTGTGGTAATACAATAGTCTGAAAAGCTATTTTATATTAAAAGTTTATAGGCCTTCACTTGGGCTATCTTTATATAACTATTCTACATAATTTGTAGTTATAACATATTCTGTATTATTGTTAATATGGGTGGTGTGTTTCAACTGTTAACATTTAGATTTATAATCAACTTATGGAGGCTTCATAAAATGGAAAATCAATCAGAGCTACGTAGACTAAGCCTGCTTACGATTTGTTGAAATCTCTAACTTAATTACAATACATATTTTTCTTTTAATGCAGATTTAGGACAGAAGCATTGAGGTTTACTTAAGACAAATATTTGGCCATCATTTTCACTCTGGGTTTGACTTTCATTCAACTTTTCATCAACTAACGTACAACACTGAAAAACTCAATATTTGTGTTTGAGATGTGTGTTTTGAAACTTCAAAGCTATTCGAGAATGTAGCAGACTTGAAATGGAAAAAAAAGGAACAAAAAATTGTATGTGGAATGGATTTTTTTAAGAGGTCTGATACTACTTAGTGTAATGATTTTGCCAAACATTATTGTGGGAAAAACTAAATCACAAAACACTAACTTACCCCTCCACTGAATGTATGATTGTTATGATAAATATATTATTAAAACCTGTTTTACATTTACTTTGTATTTATAATTTCTACAGCAACTTAGGAATTAATTTAGTATGATAAACCTATATTTACTTTATTCTTTTAACATTAAAATAATGGTTTCAACCTATATCCAATTTGTATCAAGTATTCTTAATCCCCTGAAAAATAACTATTAGTAGAGGTGTACCAATTCACTACATCCAAATATTGATTATTAAAGTAAATTGCTAATGCTTTATTAGTACCAAATTAATCCTGATTAGAAAATACGCCTTTAAAATAATTATAACCATTAATATAGGGGTACTTAATAAAATAATTTATTTCACATTCACATTACATCATTATAAACCAATATGAAGTCTGCAAACTAAAGTTTCAGTTGCTACCATTGTTTTTGACAAACGTTCGATCAAGTAGCTTAAAATGACAAAGTTGTATGATATCTTGTTGGAATACAAGTCTTAAATAGGGCTATATGTATACAAAATAATTGACATTATTCAAGGATTCTTAAGTCTATCATCATTGATACAGATTATTTAAAAAAATTACAATTAACCAACATGGTGATCAATCTGACTCCTTGGCTTAGTCGGTAGCATGTCTGCCTACTAAGCTATGGGTCCCAAGTTTTACTCTCGGCATGGCCGAAAAATTTATCATTGATGAAATATGGCTTTACCCTTTCACATTGATAAATTAATGTCTGGGGACTGAATGTTGTGACTGTCCTATTCTTGTCAGATTATAAGGCATATGAAGTTACGATAGGCCTGGCAAGCCGGTAGTGGAGAGAAAAATGGCTTGAATAAAAAACTGACCCAGGCCATAAGCTGGAAACCATAATGAATATAAAGTAAAGTAACATGAAAATCTGATTATTATTCTTTGGTTTCTGCATTGGTACTCCTTTAGTATTTGGTTTAAAAAACACGTTTTTGTTAGCATACTGAAATGTAAAATAATTTACTCTTTATCATCAGAAACTCCAAAGTCCATTGCCACACGCACTAAAGTATGCCACCTATCCTGAGCTAGTTGTATCCAGTCCATCTCATTACACCCTATCCCCATCTTGAGCTAGTTCTATCCAGTCCACCTCATTACACCCTGTCTCTTTCAGGTACATTCTAATGTTATCCTCTCATCTGCATCTAGTTCTTCCCAATATCCCCTTTCCATTGGATTTGCCACTCAAATACTTTGAACACGGTTGTGGATTCTTTCATTCGCGTTGCATGTCCTGCCTACCATAATCTAAGATACTTGACTATTCTAGCAATGTCTTGTGATGAGTAGTGTATGTAACCTCCACTTTACAGTAGCATCTCCTTATTTATTATTGTCTTACACCGTGTGAAATTTAAAAATGTGTATCTAGCCTGATCAACTCATGATATTTGTTTTAATGTTGTGTTGTATTTTATAAGAGTCTTACATTTTGATATATCCCCATGTTAATATAACTTAATGTGATTTTTAATATATATATATATTAGCTGTGTTATTTACTCTTATAATAAGTATATTGCCAGCTTTTATGATAACGTATACTGTATAATTGATTTAAATAAAGTATTACCAAAAACTAGGGTTTTGTTAATATATCCACAAAGTCTTGTTGTCTCATTTAATTTTACTTTCCATTTCGCTTGTCATTCAGAATTAAAATTGCCTTTTTCCATTTTAGTTTGATTGCGTAGGCTAACTAATATACAATTTAACTATCTGAGGTCAAGTAAAGAGTTCCTGGCTACAGATCCAGAGGCTCCAGGTTTGATCTTCAGCACTTCCAAAATTTATCATATGCAGTGGGTCTGGAACAATGGTCAAATTCAGCCTCGTGAGAACAAATGATCTACTTGAATAAAGAAACAGCAGCTCCAGTTTAGGAAACTGAGATTGAGGGCTCCCTCATCCTGACCACATGACACCCTTTATCCCCAAATGTTAGTACTATCATTGCTAAGGGCGGCGGCTGCTCGGTCAGTGTAGCTCCCTTGAGGGCTCCACACCATGGAGTTATTTATGGGGTTAGGAGGAAGATAGAAAACTGTTAGTGTAAAAGTGGCATTTGTAAGCCCAGCCGGGATTTTAACTCAGACCACCCTGTCGCTTAAAAACAAACTAAATGAACCTGACAATCGATGTAAGCTTTTTTTTATTTGAGCTTCATAGATGTTAATATGCGAGGGCGAATATATAAAACTTGTTTTTCTTGATCCAAGTACATTTGAAGGTATCTAAACACTGATAAGAAATGCTTGTTCACCTAGTTTTGTGCACTTAGGCCGGTATATCATATAGATACAATATATTGTGTGTTGACTTTGTTTACAAGATCTTAAGAATACCCCATATATCTGTGTAAGTTAGCGAATTAATCCTACCCCTGATATTTGTGTTGAAAATAAGCCAGTTAACACAAAATAATCACTCAAGACTATTTGGAAAAAATCACTAGAGAAAATTAATTTAGCAATGCATTTATTTATTTTTCCACATGATATAATTAGCAATGCATTTATTTATTTTTCCACATGATATAATTAAGTATAAAATCAGGTTCTAGTAAGAAGAAACTAAATACCATCTTACAATAAATATAGTGAATTGATAACCATGAATAAAATGTTATCCGTATTTACACAGGGTTCATGCATTAATAAAATATAATCTATTGTTTTGATTTAGTGAAAAAGTTTATGAAAAAAAATATCATAGAAAGGCACAACATGGAATTAGCATTAAGATGTATATAGGAAAAATGATTTTTGACTTATTTGTAAAAAAAATGCAGTTATTTTTGGTTATACCTGATAATGTTTGTTGAGAAGGTGTGTGCAAGCTTCAAAATGTCTAAATGCTTTGACACCCAAAATAACCTTAGCTGCTTCTAAACATTTAAAAGAAGAAAAGTTCAATATTATTACTGAACAGATTTGGAATATCTCATATAATGACATATTTCAACATAGTTTTTAAAACAACAATTAATGATTGAATGACATTTGTAAGCATATATAATTTCAGACATGTAAGCATAAAATAATAGTGTGCTTTATTTATTTTTTATTCGCTCTATCCTGGTGCACATAATAGAACATTTGAAAATTAAAAGTGATATCAAAAACTTATCTTGGACTTTGCTTCGCATGTTCCAAGTTTGGCACACCTCTAGTTGATAATAGCTATATGTTTTTTTAAATCATTGCATTTTACTACCAATTTGGGTTGTACGCCTATGAAATTCTTATGCTAATGGGTTAGAATTGAGTAAGATTGTATTTAGAGGAAGTCTAAATCACATTTACATGAAAAACTATTTTGGAAAATCCACCCTCAAAACACCTGATTGGGATTCTAAAACCATCTCCCTGTCATCGGTAGTCCTAGTCTATTGTAAGAGTGACGCCTTAGACCATGCAACCATCGAAGTGAGTAGCATAAACTAATGTCATTCAAAACTTAAGTCCTTGACTATTTATGAGAGATAAATTAAAATCTAGTTCAGATCAAGTTTATCAAACTCCAACTTAAGATCTGAAATTATAATAAACTTAACACACTTGATTAAATATACTGTTGGAAGGCATTTCTTGTGATTGTATTACATTCAAAAATTAATTTGTGTGACCATTAGTTTAACAGACTTGTTTATTACAACAATTATTATTGTGAATTAAAAATCCATTCACAAAGAAAACATAATTATTTTAATACCAGTGGTTACCAAATTGGGGTTGCTCACGGTACTTGTATGTACAGACCAATTTTCATAGGACAGAGAGAAAAGTTAATATATCTCTACTTTCACTTTTTCATGCCAAGTTATGTGTTCTGTAACAATCATAGTTGACATCTATAAATAATTTGAAAATAACACTAATAATTAAGTAAATTGTTATCAATATTAACCACAGTAAAAAAAGGGTTGTATTTTCAAAAAGGTCCTTCCTGAATGAAATCACCATTCACATGCTATTCACTCTTGATACGATTAATATAATCGAGTCTGTAGACAGAGAGCTCTTATTCAAATACTGGTGGGGGGCTTAACATAAACAAACACACAAAATAAAATTCCAACTTTCCCAAGGCTAAAACTCGGATCATAATTGACTACATTCAATAAATCTAACCACCCAATTTGTTATATATTAACATAGTGAATAATATTAAAAATAGTGTTTAGATAAAAAGTGACTAAGACAAATTTATTTCCTAGATGACTAACTATATCATTTTCCTTGACCAATGTACTCAAAATTAACTCTTTTCAAAGTTTATGTTCATATTTAGCCATTAGCATGAATGCCAGCTCCCTTGGGCACACTGATAATCTCAGTGGCAGCAGATATACCTATTTGGGTGTGGACGGGGGTAAAGGGGATGGAAGGGAAAAAAAAAGTTTTTTGTGACTTGCCTTCCAACCCCTAATCCGATAAATGTTTGAAGATTGGATATCTCTAATAGGTATTTCAAGTTCTCCTCCTCCCCTATTTTTGAAAATTATATTTTTATAAGCTATTTGGAGTAGTCGTATTGAGATTTTAAAAAAAAAATTGGATGCCTCCTTAAGTACTCCTTACCTTGAATGTTTTATAAAGTAGATTCCTCTAGAAGCTTTTTAAAGTGGTCCTCTTTTATAATTCTTGGAGTTTGGATGCCCCTAAATGCTATTTAAAGTGATCCTCACCTTGATTTTTTCAACAATTAGATGCCTCTAGACAGGGCTATGCGGTAGAGTTTCTCAGTATGATGCAAATCTTCGAAATTCCACCCCTTGAATGTTTTATTCTCTAAAATAACCTTTGATTGTTTTTTTTTAACTGCACAAAATGTACCAATACTATTTTTATTTTGAAAATTTAAACTATTTTAATATGATGATGCTTATCATGCTATTAAAATAGGGTAGATAAAATAATAGAAATTAATTGCAATATTAGGAAGATAGATAAATAGATAATGAATATCTGCCAAATTGACAGCTAGCGGCCGTTTTGACATATGCCTTTTAACTTATTGTATTGTCTCCACTTCAACGTATATGAATTTGGTAAAAATAGAGCAATAAATAACGAATGCAAAAGTAGGCAAATGCAAGTGTTTCTTAAGCAACTCTTAATCACACACAGAACACAAAAGTAGCCCAATATTACCTAAATAACTATATCACACACAGGCACAAGTTCAGCACCTGAGATATACCCAGTCCATGCAAATGCTACTTTTTAATTTGAGTCCCTATTGTCATAAAATAATAATTTTCAATGAAAATACGTAACTACAATTGCTGTAAAAAACAATAATTCTTTCTTGATCTAATTTTTAAACAAAAACCTGACTTAGTATAAATTCAAAAATGTTATACTGATACAGATTATATTATATATCTGATTTACTGATTTAAACACAGCACAGCCACTTGCCACTTCTCAAGACAAACTAACATTAAAATCAAATATTGTAAATAATTATAATCTCAAAGCAGAACTATCAACACCTAACATGTGCAATTGTCTTTTGTGATAATTGCCGCCTCAGCTTTTAGGAGCGGCCGCGCGGTATATTACAAACAAAAATAATTGCTTCGCATTGTCAGATCAAAATTCTTTCGACGAGCGCTCGCCAACGATGCACCTGCACCAAAAATCGAAATCAAAGGGTACCGAAAGCGCTTAGGCTTGCGATAAATCATAAATTGTATACATCAATATCAGAATAACATAGACCAATATAGAAAAGTGTTGCGTAAAGATTTTTAATTATTGAATGGTTCTTTGATTTTGCTGCTTATGCTGCCGCGTCCTTACGGTGCCACCTCTCTGTATCATAGCACGGCCCTGCCTCTAAAAACTATTTGAGGTAGTCTTCTCCAGCAATTTAAAAAAAAAACTATTTGGAATAATCCTCACCTATATATTTTTGAAAATTGAATGCTTTTAGAAGTTATTTGTAGTGCACAGTTTTTTTTATTTAAAAGTGGATGCCTCTAGAAACTATTTGTAGTAGTCCTATCTGGCAATTTTTTTGAAATTGATTGCCTTTAAACGTTATTTGTAGTTTGATACAAGTCTTTCAGCTTCATATTTGATAATATCAGGTATGAAATAGATGTAAAAGGGGGGTCTAATTTATTCTAGGAGGGGCAGTGACCTCCTTTCCCCTCTTTTGCCATAAAAAAAAAGAAGCTACTTAGAGAAGTCCTCTCTAAAAATGTTATTTCTCCTCCAAGCTTTTTGCCCTCTTTAGGAAATTTTGATGCCTCTAGAAGCTATTTAATAGTCCTCACACATATTTAAAAATAATTAAGATTTCCTTAAAGCTATTTGAAAGGCTCTCTCTTGAATTTGATTAAAATATGGATGCTTCTAGAAGCTATTAAGATTGCTCTTAGTCCGTATTATTATTATTATTGAAAATTAGATGCCTCTAGAAGCTATTTGAAATGGTCTTTGTCAGGCATTAATTGGATCTTCTTGGAAGCTATTTAGAATGGTTCTCTTAGCTGGTAGATTTTTAATATTAGATTCCTCAAGAATATACAAATTGTGCGTATAACCCGAAAGGGTAGGAAGATGTGGTGCTAATAGTAATAATAATAATAATAATAATAATAAGATTTTTTTTTTAAATTTAACACTTTGAGAAACTATTTGGAGTGATCATTGCATGAACATTCTAAAAAAATAAATATTTTATTTAGCTATTTGGTCTTCCCTTAGAAATTTTTAAACTTAGGATTGTCCTAGAAGCTATTTAGATTGCCTAGACTTGTCTACTTTTTTCTGACAGATGCCTCTAAAAGCTATTTGTAATGGTTTTTGGCAAATTTTATAAATTTAAATGGATTCAGAAGCCATTTGGAGTTTCATTTAAGGTCATCGTTCAACTTCATGCGCAATATCAGAGGATTTCAAATATATCTTGGGAGAGGGAGTTCCTTTACAGGGGAGTAGGGCCACCCCCCCATGCACCCACACTCGGTTTTGCCACTACTGAATAATCAAACAAAAATAATAGTAGAAAAAATTCTATAAGGAAATCAAAATGGGGCTTCCAAGCCTAGCATTTTATTTGCTCTTATACTTGTGGCGCATTTAATTATTTTGTACCAGTTGAGAACATCACAGTTTTCCTCAATAGTTGAGCAACAATTTCCTCCACTATGAAGAGTCATAATACAATTGAAACGTAATAAGAATATTTTAAACATAATTTGGCATGCAAAGGTCTAAGAAAAAAATGTTTGGAGGAATAAAATATAGATGCATGATGGAAAACACATTTCAAAATAATGTTAGGTTACAGTATAGTTACCTATTCTAAAGCAATCACAATATTAAATAGGGAAAACACATAGAAAAACAAACCATCATAAACAATAATCAGGCCTATATGTTGATTTTTATTAATGTACGCAGGGTTTTCATCGTGATTTCTCAAAATATAGTTATGAATGTATATTCAAGATATGTGCATTAAAACAACAGTGTTAAGTATTTTTTTTATCATATCACAGCACTTGCTAGTTCAGTACAGGAATGTACAAATGATAGCCTCCAAGTTGAATTTAGCTCAGGAAATTTTCTCGTATCAGAATGACACAATACTTCCATTATAATTAGTATTTCCCATAATAAAGCATTGTTTCTTTAAATTCAATTTGTTAATATTACTTTTCTTTTAATTTATGGATACCAAATATATTCTGCTTTATTAGCTTTTACTTATTTATACAACCACCTATTGTTATAAAATTGATCAGTCTACTCTAGTTTGCTAAACTCTTTCTTAAGAATTGTCAACTGCAGTTTTAGTGCTTGTGATGAGTTGCGTGTATGGTGGCCTTCTAGTTCCCTAATAATGATGTCCTTCTTTAAAATAAAATGCTTCTTGATGACTTCTTCAAAACCGGGGCTGGGGGATAGCAACTGCCCTATCATTGCGTGTGTGACTGTTTTAACCAAGATATCATCACTGTATTCGTCACTTTCTTGCTTGCCTTTCTTAGTACCAAGGATATGCTCCATACCAGGTTCATTGAAAAAAGGTTCTGGCACAAAGATCAAGCTTTGTATAGATATGAGTACCTGGAGCAAAGTAGAGGTATCCTTATGCCACTTTTCCCCTGGCCAAGTGTTGAGTAGTGACAGACATACCTTACCATCATGGTATAGGTTAGGGTTGAATCGGACCCTACTATGGCCAGTCGTGCAGAAGTGGACTTTAGGTGGCTCCGAAGGGTATAATGATGGTAAGAAAATGTCAAATTGAAAACAGCCCCCAGAATAAGGGGTGCCTTCAGGGCCAATAATAAGTGCCCTCATCAGTGTGAATCTAGCATCATCTGTACAAACAAATATAGCTGAAGATGAATCTAAAGGCAAAGACGTTGACAATGAGGCCATTTCTTGAACGATTCTCATTATTTGTGAAGAAGAAGGGGGTAAGCTCTTTTTAAATGTGGAGCTAAACCAATGGGCGTTTGCTCCATCTATGTCAATGTCACAAGTGAGAAACTGTATGTCTTTGAGTGCAGCTGTGTATGTGTGACAAAAAGAGTTTGTGAACGAAGGGTTGATCTGCACAGTACTAGACGGTCCTGGTGTATCACTTTCCTTACTGACTGGTGCTTCATATTGAGTTAAAGATACCTTCACATGTTGACACACATCTTGCAAAATTTCGACTAACTTTTTCTCCAAACCACCTTCAACAGTTGCCAATTTCTTCCCTTCACTAGACGAAACCCTTTGATCATCATGTGTTAACAATTTATCAACCTTCTCTATTACAACCTGAGCCATTTCATTAACTCTGCAAATAAGTTTATAAATGTTATGGGTTTGATTTGGCAACGTCCAGAGCAAAGATACCAATTGTGGCCAGCATGATATCTCTTTGATGAGATTGATTATAGAGGTATACAACTCTGCATTATGTGTGACTTCCAAGAATGAATCTACTTGAAGTTGTGAGGCAAGGAAATGAAAAAGTGATGACGATTCTAAAATTTCACGAAAGTATATATGAGGTTTCTCACCTTTACAACTATGTTTTGAACACTCACTTGATTGTTGACTGAATTCTGTGGAGATGGGTACACCATTGGTGTTGAGTATTTGTGAATCAACAACATCCTTATTGATACTCATGAGACTCAAACGTTGTGTATTTAGCTCTTCCAGGATTGTTTTCAACAATCTACTGAGCTGATTGTTTTTCTCTCGATGGGCAGCATGAAAACTATTGATATCCCAAGATGGCTGGTGAGGCTGCGAATAGCCGACCCCTTTTGGCAACTCCTTTTTTATACTAAGATGAGGGCAATTGGCTCCATATTTTTTTAGTGAGATATCAACATTAAAATTAGGGAACATTTTAGAAGAAACAGCCGTGCTACTATAATCACTATGTTTTGTCTTTGTTGCCGTGTGAAAAGTGGTAAGGTCTTGAATTGACATCTCAGAAATACAAGCCAGTAGCATGACATGCCTTTCTAAGTTAATGTAGGCCCCTTGTGTGTGTTGTAGGGGACAATTTCTTGGGGATAGTAGGTCAACTCTACCCCATGTGCTTATATACTCTTTGATTTCATGTAGGACCGATTCCATGCTGCGGGCCGGGTTCCAGCGGGACAGTTTTAATACTTCCATGTTGGCTACTCGGAGCATCATAGAACTCTGCAACCGTGGGCGAAGTATCTAGAAAAAATAAAATACTTTTTTTGTTCGTTTCTTGCATCTTTTTGCCATGTCCATCACAATTTTATGAAAAATGATCAAATAATTACTTAAAAGTTCTGAAAAATAATTTAAAGTTTTCAAAAAATGACACAAGAATATGAACCAGGTTTCCTACACAAAATTATGAAAATATTTTCATGATATTTCAAGAACTTTTCAAGGATTTTCTACGATTTCTCAAGGACAAAAGTATAAAATAATAATGGTAAAATACACATAATTACATATTTTCTTTTATTTAATGCAGGCGCCTGACTCCCATATCTAAACCTTTCCATACCGTTTATTATTTTTTTAATGTATTTCCTGACGCAATGAGTTATTCAAATAATTAAAACATAACATAAACTCACTTGCAAATAATCATTGGTGAAATGTGGGTTTCCCTTTTCACAGTGATGAATCAATGGTCAGGGGCTGGATGTTATGTCTGTTCTTGGTATTAGTTTATACGTCATGTGTACATATGATTAGTTGGTTTAGAAAGTGGACGTTAAATACACCAACTCTCACTGTTCATAATGTACATGTTAGTTTATGTTATGTAAATTACAAAACAAAATAAGATTTATAAAAATGACAATAATACAAACTAGTTTTATATTAATGAATGATTCAATAGTTTGATACCAAATTTAAAGGGATTCGGACACCTTATGAATTTCCTCAGATCTTTTAGAAATCTCATCTAATGACTTACTCCTGTTTCCTCCTGATTTACTGACCCGTTTAAAAAAAAGGAGGGGGGAGGGGGGAGGGGGGACACAAAGAAATTTCCAGAACAACCAAAAAATCCCAAGAAAAGATTGGAAAAATGTGAAATTCCATAACATTTCCAGGCCTGGAAGAAATATTTTAAAATTCCAAGTTTTCCATGACGCATAGGAACCCTGATATGAACACTAAGTCATAATAAAGGCACACAACTAAATCAAACACATGCTTTTCACATCTAAACTAAAACTTATCCATGCAACAATGTTTCTAACATCTGAACTCCTACTCTGCTAAATATAATATTGATTTACAAATATCTGTTCTAGAAGTAATATCTAGCCTCTCCCGATACAACCATATCCAACTTACAGTCTTTCAAAAGGAATGTGTATTTTCCATCCATGCAAGCAAAGAGAATACAATGCTTATGGCTTACATTTTCTTCTCAATCTGGCAACAGTGTGATGGAAAAATGTAAACACTTATAGAATAGTGATAGTATTTAAAAATATATTTATTCAACACAAATGCCTTAAAATGATTCAAACATGCCTAAAAACTACCAAAAGATTCCATAATAACAAAAAATTACCTATAAAATATACATTTCTACACCAAGGGGGATCATGTACAGTTAAATTATGGACTTATGAGCAGTGTGTGTGACAAACAATTTTTTTTTAAATATGTTATCAACACCTGGGTCCTGGTTATTAGTAATAGATGAAATAAACGGTTATCAATCAGCCTATCATAATGTGTAAAAAAACAAAATAGCTGGCAAAGTGAAACATTAACATTTTGTAGATTTTTGAGAAAGAAATCCCACATTGAAATTTTGTTTTTAAAGGCACAAGTTTCACTATAATAATATGATGGTTTGGTTAAAAACATAAATTGGCAAATATTCGCCTCACTATAAATTAATTTGGAAGGGATGGTGTGAGGAAATAATACGTGCTCTAAACAACATTCAACACTTGTCACCAAGTAGGTTACTTGGGAAGTAATTTATAGGCCTATGTGATCATTTTTAATTTGATTGTGGTCAATATAAATGATTATATCCATGATCACTGTTTCAATTAAGCAGTGCACACCAATAATAATTGTTAAGAGTATATTGTTTTTCTTTCTTATTTTTTGTTTTTTTGATGAGCTATTTTAATTGGGGTATAAGCCTGATAGTAAAAGAGGCTATTTTAATTAACAATAGGAGCTGCATTTTTTTTATGTGCCAAATATCTTAATTTTCTACTATTGGTATGTGGAAATGTATATAATTTTATTTAAAATAGCCTACATCAGTTAAGTTAAGGCTATAGGCTAGCATGATTTTGGTAGGAAGTACATTCTGGAAGACCTTATTTAGTACCAGAATACTAATATATAGTATTTTGGTAAGATAAAATACCTTCAAAGACCTTCCAGATTAGCAGTAAGAAGTTTGTTCTGAAAAGCCTTTTATCCTACCAAAATACTATATAATAGAATTCTGGTAGAAAATAAGACCCCCTCTCCAGAACAGCTATTCTATCAAAATCAGGGTAGCCTATATATGTTTCATTAATACATCTTTAACCTTTATATTCAGAAAAAGATTTTGGTTTCCCAAACAAACAGTATTTAAATGAAGAATACACCTCTTATAGGCAGCCTACAAAACTAAATGATAGCCTATAAACAAGATTGTTATTGCTGGCTCTTTGCTTACTTTTATTAGGTAGGCCCACTAGTAATCAGGGTTGTTAGAATTCTACCCAGCCCAAAAAAAACACCCACCTGGGTTTTATTTAAAAGAAACCACTTATTATATTTTGCATACATAGGAATCGTATGGTTAAAGTCATTCTATTGAAAACCTTTAGGTTCAAACCCATTATTATTATTATTAGCACCGCGTCTTCATACCTGTTTGGGTTGTACACACTTACGCTAATGTGTAATGGTAGGGTGATTGTGAGATGAAATGAAGGACCTACAGTTTAACGTGAAATCCTGATGTCTTGTCAGAGGTGAAGGAAGGGTTTGGTAATCAGATAAATCTATGCCGGGACCGAGGATTGAACCCCGGTCGCCAGCACAGTAGTCTGACACCTTACCCCTAGACCGCCAGGTCACCTACTACTCCACAAGAATATTCTGATAATGATAGTAAACATAAATTTATATACCTTCTTTCAAAATTTGCTTCATCAGTCTGTCAAAATTATGTTGCAAGGTGTCATCATTTAACAAGACTGTTACCCCAACTCTCATGAGTAAGTACTTAAATTTTTAGTATGCAATGCCAAAAAGATATAGTTTTTGAGTAAAATTATGTATGACTCACCTTTGCTACTGGAGGATAGAAGGGATATAAATCCATGGTGAATTCCAGCTGCAGCTCTATATAATCATAACCATGTTTCTTCTTCAACTCCTGAAGATCACAGTGCAAGGCACTTTCAGGGTCAAATTTGGAAAACTTGACAGACCACTGGTATATATTGTCATTTATGGGTTTTACTTTTATACCATTGTCTTCCTTACTTTTTAACAATGTAATAAGATCATTAGTCAATATCCCAGATGCTGCTGAGGTGCTGAATATTTGATTAGGGTTACTCTTTTTATTCTCTTTTACAGAAATTAATCCATTACATTCTTCAGATTGAGTAACTTCAGATGTCAGCTCTTTAGCTTTCTCTGCTCGAAGTCGAGTTTCTTTTTGCTTCCACTTTTTCTTCATATAACAAAAGTCAATTTCTGAATCATCCAACTCCATGTACACTTCAACCTCCCCTTCCATTAATTCTTCTTCACTTGTTTGATCAGATTCTGAATAATATAAATCAATAGGCTCATTTAGTTTCTTGTAATAACTTGAAGCAGCTTTGTTCAGAATAGAAGTTAATGTCAGAACTTCAGTGGAGTCAAATATAAACTCATTCAGCTCATTACACCACAGTTGGAGGGAAACAGTAGATTCCACAAAGAAATTAGCCTCTTGATTGGGATCATTTTGGGGACACACAATTGAAAAATGATTCCCATCACCAATGATTAGATTCAAGCGTATTTGATCATTCTCACAAGTTTGATTTGACAAAAAGGTGATAGAATTATTGTTATCATCACACCAGTCCTGTATTTCTTTTATCAGAGTATTTTTAGCATCACAATTTTTTTCGAAATATTCATTTATGGTATTAATAGCATTCTCATGATCATCAGAATCCATATTGAGTTAATAACTATTGTTCTCATAACATTTTGTGCTGCCATTCAGTTGTAGAATCTGAATAAAAAAGGATACAAATAAGTTATTCATCTTTTAAAGACAAAAGGTAATTTGGAAAAAAAAAAAAAAAAAAAAAAA
>CABEEJ010000893.1:114111-147507 GCA_901482245.1 Timema douglasi | reverse complement strand
CACACACACACACACACACACACAGTATATATATATATATATATAAATAAAAGTGTTGATATTATCCATTTAGAAACATGCTATTCTTGTTGTGTTTATTGATTATACAAAATATTATTTTTTCTATCAAATGATAAATAAAAAGTCTCAATAATCTTGCCTTCTTTGTGTAGCCTAGGCCTACTATTCCAAGGATAGTATGTTCGTTAATATGATATTTTAGTATATAATATTTTAGAACACAATCAATTAATTACAGGGAGGGGGGAAGTAGGGGACAAAATCTTAAAAAGATGATTTGCCCATATTCTGAAGTGTTGCTTTAAAAATGTTAGGTATAGTAACAAAGAAAAAGATATTTCTTTCATTCAAATGAAGCTACCATAATTATTTTGTCTTTTACTTATTTAAAAAAATGTGGAGAGGGAAGATTTCAATCCAAAAACAGTGCTTTAAAAGTTGATTCAACAGAGAATATTTTTTAAGATGTACCCAGACTTTTATTTGAAGATCAGGAAATGGGGTCCTTTGTATATGTAGTAAATTGTGTTGAAACTCCCCCACGGATTATTATATTTAAATCAACCTTGAAATTATTTTTTTAACACAGGGTTTGTAGGTGCCATTGATTTTATAAGATTAAAATTATATAAAAGTCTAGACATTGAGGAGGGGAAACAATATTATAAAACTTGAAAATTAAAAAGCTGCTTATATAATCACATTTAAGTTGCTTTTTTAAACCATAATCTTGTGGTTATAGTTCCAGTGTGGAAGTCGTGATGAGAAAAAGGGCTTAAAAAATGTCATTTTTTCAGGTTATATCATCATGTGCACCAATACCGGACTCCTCCTAAAGTTTACAGAGAATAGAATCACAAAGCGTTGCTCAATAAAATGCTGCAATGCTGAATCCATTACACCATTTACAACATACAATCCGCTTCATAAATATTTTATTATAAAAGCAGCAGATCTGCTCTTAATTATTAGTGAGCAGGCTCAATTTAAGGTAAGAAAGCCCATCATATGATGATACTTTCATTCTTTTTGGACCGATTAAAGTGGCAGTACCAGCTGTCAGAAATTTAAACATTTATCAAGGTGAACGGATAAGGTAAATATAAGGAACTGCACCAGTATTCACCTAGGGAGAGAATAGAAAAGCAAATTATGAGGGATGAAGCGTTGGTCTTTATGATGTAGCCTACCACCAAGATCAAAGTCTGACTTACTAACTGATTACTTGACCAATGCTTTAATTGTTTTTATGTCTAAAAGTGGCTGCTTACACGATAAATAAAGAAACTAGGTGAAATGATGACACTATTTATTGGCACAATACAGGATTTTACAATCTTAGGAAATATAATGGAGACTACTAAGCAGTTTTGAATATATATATATATTTTTTTACAAAATATGTGTACTTAACCAGAGGGATTAGGGGATCAATGGGGGGGGGGATCTCCCTTTAGAAAAATTCCTATGGGTACCCATGTTGCAAAACATCAGGTATATAGATAAAAGATCTATCTCACTTTTAAAGCTCGTATTTAACTCACCGCTTTTGTTGATTGTTTTATTAAACTATATGAATGTAAGTTCAGATAGTATTGTGTTCTACACACAAACATCAGTCATTGCAGAATACAATGGAAGGTACTGTTAGCATATCTAATAATATTAATATGTTTTGTTAGGTGGTTCAGGAATACCAACAGGTGAAGGATTTTTCTGTGGGAGATTTCACGGGATGTGGATCTCCTACTGTTAGAATCTTTACTCAAAACTCTGACACCCCTCAAATATTGACAGATCTAATCAAAAAATCAATTGAACCTCCAATTGTTGGAGATATGGTCTCAGCTATTCTGCGTGACAAATTTCAGGTATCTATAACATTTATTAATCTAAGTATGGTATGATTTTGGAATACAGACCATTATACCTGCTGTAAACAAATAAGCTTATTCAATTAAGTGAAAAATTACAACATGGACATGGGAATCGATTCCGGGACCTTTGGAGCTTTGCGCACCACTGACCCATCCTCTTTCATCTTATATCCAGGCTCACTTTTCCTTTTCACTAGTTGTTGGTATATCGAGTCTAAAGGTCAGTTTCATATCCAGGCCTGGTGCGCCTCAAGTACGGCGCTCTACTAAATACAAGACGCCATCTACAGGTTGGCCCATAAGTAGTAGACCATACTTTGACGCGCCGTAACTTCCAGCAAAGTCAGCATGGAAAGAAAACAGATGGCTTATTTTGTAACACAAACACTCTTTAATATCGGTTTTCCATTATATAATCAACGTGCATGCCATCAGCGTCAATACAAGCCTGTAATCGCAAAGACAAATTTTCACATGATTTTGCACACAGTTCATGAGGAACAGCAGAAAATTCCTCAGTAATCGAATCCTTCAGGCCCTGTAGGGTGTTGATGTTGTGGGAATAAATTTTATCCCTTAAATACCCGCACAGGGAAAAGTCTGGTGGGGTGAGGTCAGGAGAGCAAGCTGGCCATTCATTTGGCCCATGGCGTCCGATCCAACATCCGGGGAGTGCCTGGTCCAACCAATTTTGTTCTGGCATAAATAATGAGGGTGATCTCCATCCTGCTGCCACCACAACTGATCAAAGTGGTCTTTCTGTTGGAGTAAAGGGTAAACATTGTACCTAATGAGATTCAGGTAATTCTACCATTGATGCCATCATCAAAGAAGAAAGGGTCAGTGACACCTTGGTATGTAACACCTTCCCAGACCATGACGCCGGGACTTTTATCATCGTACTCAACTGCCACATTTGGATTCGAATCATGCCAGTAAACACAATTATGTGTGTTTACACTACCGGACAGGTGAAATTTGGCTTCATCAGTCCACACAACCCACTGTTCCAACTGTGAGTCATCTTCCAACCTGGTGAGCCACTCTTCAGCAAACTGCAGGCGGCGATCAGGATCATCTTTATTCAACCTCTTGATGAGTCTTGGACGATATGATTTCAATTGCAAAATTAAAGACTGTTTGTTAAAAATAAGCCGTCTGTTTTCTTTTCATGCTGACTCTGCTGGAAGTTATGGCATGTCAAAGTATGGTCTACTACTTATACTTCATTCACGGTAGGAGTTTACCTCTGAAAGGTCTTTTTTCCTACCAATATCCTACTATATAATAGATTTATGGTAGGGAAAAAGGCCTTTCAGAGGTAAACTCCTACCGTGAACGAACTTTATGGGCCATCCTGTACATAAACTCAAATGGAATGGGCCAGTTTTTCATATTAAACTGACCCATTCCATTCTGGTCTAGGTAGGTGTCATCTTATAATTAATATAGCACCACACTTGAGGCATGTAAATCTGACTTTGAACTGGCTCATTCTGTTCTGATATAGGTAGGTGTCATCTTGTAATTAGTTTAGCACCACACTTGAGGTATACGAAGTCTGACTATGAAACTGGCCCATTCCATTCTGGTTTAGGTAGGTGTCATCTTGTAATTAATATAGCACCACACTTGAGGCATGTAAATCTGACTTTGAAACTAGCTCATTCTGTTCTGATCTAGGTAGGTTTCATCTTGTAATTAATATAGCACCACACTTGAGGCATACTAAGTCTGACTATGAAACTGGCCCCAAGTGTGGTAAATGGTGAAAGTACGGTATCAAGTTTTCATAACTATCTACAATCACAGTCCACAGCGATACATACACACCAGGATGGCTGAGTGGTAGATCATTGGTGTGCAAAGCCAAAGGTCCTGTATTCAATCCCCGTGTCCTGGTTGTAGTTTATCACTTAATTGAATTTGATTCAGCTATCAGGATTGATCCTGTGGTTAACCAACTTGTTTGTGATACATTTATGTATTAATAGGCATATAGGCCTACTGAAGCAGTTGATTCTTAATTATACAGTTTTAACAGGGTATTGTACAGTTCCTATGAGCATATAATTAAAAATGACATTTGCTATCTATTTATCAGCCACTTGGAGAGCTCTTTATTAATAAAGATTGATAATAATTAACCCTTTTATAAAAATATATTTATATCTACCTGGGGTTGAAAGGACATACCTACATATGCAAAATATCTCACGATTGGAATTTAGTTTTATCTCTAGTTCAATTTTCATAGAAAGGGCCATATAGAAAATACAAACATTATTTTTGTGCTCATCATTGATAACAATTTACTATATTATTAGTGTTATTTTGTAGGTAGGCATTGATAATAGTTATCAAAGGTGACAGTTGAAGATCACCTGACCTGACACATTGAAACTTGGAAGCCGGCAGTACTAACTTTTCTGTCAGATTAGACCCTTCCTATGAAAATTGAACTTTATCTCTGCATAGAAAAACTTGTTGAAACATTTTGGAGGATGTGAGAATACTGACGTATTGTTTCAACACAATAATTACCAAGCCATCCCTCACTTCCTCAAACCAATAAGATTAGCAGCTATAAAAAGTTTTATAAGACTTGTTAAGGTTTTATCGGTCACAGCTTATAACCCGAATGGGTAACAAGACGTGGTGCTAAGTATTATTTATTAGTTATAGCAAATACTTGTATGGAGGGTTCCAATAAATCTCTTTATCATCAACACAAGACCTTGCAAATAGTGTTCAGATGGAGTTCCATAAACCACGATGAAATATCACATACTAGACAAGTTGCCATGTTTAAATCCCACAATTCATGTTTTTATATTGCTTCTAAACTCGTCATGGAAATAAATAGTCCAGAACCTACATTTTGTAGTTTTTTGTTGCGAGCTCCAATTATATTATGATAATAAATATGTTTTTAGGAAATAAATGTAAAGGTAAAAAATGCTGAGATTAAGCTTGCTGAAAAAAGGCAGCTTAGAATGCGATCAAGTCGGATCTTGGAAGATATCATAACCAAGAAATCGTGGCTGGCTTCACAGGTAAATAGAATATGTTTTTAATGGTTAATATAGTTATTTTGATAATACAATATCTGTAACATCTATTCTTTGAGCATGGAAAAAAAAATCAAATTAGGTTTTTAACTTTTATCTAAATATCTCAATAATTTTTATTTATTATTTAATAATGATATTTTTATTCAAGGAATATTAAATATTTTTTGGAGGGTATGTTCAAAACAATATCATTTTAAAAAGTTCAATACATGAACATTTATAAAATGTTGCAACTATTTAATATTTTATTGTAGTTGTTAAATCATGTTCATTGTTTTGTTTTTTTTTGTTAAAATAATCATGGGTGCTGTAAAATCCATTTGGTTTGTAGGATGGTTGTCAAAGATCCAAAACACATGTGGTTGGAACAATACCTGTAAATCTTTCCGATGAGTGGGACAGAGTGCATGGCAGCAAATGGATCTTGGGTCTGTCTATCAAAAATACCTCAAACACGTGAGTAATTAACAATATTGAATACTGGGATGGTTTGGTCGACAAAAGGTAGTTGTTACCTTTTGTGTACAGTTGAATTTTGTTTTAGTTCATTGTACATAAACGCAAATGGCTTAATTCAGGGGTTGACAAGCTGTTTGATATCATGGGCTATATGGGTTTCTTAGAAATAAAAAATAATAATTGTGGGTTGGCTTAGAAAAAAATAATCAACACAAAATTTCTCAACTTTATATTTCTCATGTAGTAATTAGTTATTAGTCTACTTTTATGAACACAATAACTGTTTGTTTGCTAAATCTTTTGCGGGGTAGATAAAATCAGTTGATGGGCCAAATCCAGCCCAGTGGTAGTAGGCTGCCGATTGCTGGCTAAATCTATGAGGTAAGAATGAGAAGAGAAGCTTGAGGAAATGCACCCACACTAGCATTGATAGGGAATATGCAAACTATGGTGATAAGTTAGATGCAGAAAACCCACTGCAGTGCACTCAAATGGATGTTCCTAACTTGACCTCCCCATCACTGACAATCTAGTCCAGTGCAAGGCTGATGCTTTAAACCAGTAGTTTTGACCTGGGGGGCATGGAAAAATTAGTAAATATCATTGAAAATCATCAAAGCATTGAATTTTTTTATTTCAATGCCTTTTAAAAAGTAAGTAATGTAATAGCCCTGCCCTGGTTTGGGTTGTTTGTTTGGAACTAACATAATAGTGTTAAAAAAAGGGAGCAAAAAGAAATGGTCTAGTTTAATTTTTATGAGGAGTTAGTAAACATTAGGACGAAACCGCTGAAACCCAAAACAAGCTGTCTTCACTGTCTTGGCATTTAGGCTGATTTGAAGTATAAATGGTTCTGTTTTAGAGCTATCGGGGCTGACAAAATAATATCTATTCAGAGGGGTCACTCTGCCATACAGGTTAGAACTTCGGGTCATCAGGTACTTGTGCTGGAGGGCAACCGTCGTGCCCAAGGTACCAAGTTTGAATCTGTGGAGGTGTCAGTCGAGCCGTTGGTTAGGGGTTCCTTACCAAGCCAGTTCTTTCACAAGCTTCTACGTCAAAGTCCTTATAACTTTTTCTAACATCCTTTTAACATAACTTTTTTGTAAAATCCCTTAGTGCTATTAATAAACCCTAAAAACCAAAGCCTTCTATAAATTACAAACCCACACACATCTATTTTGCCGCGCACGTTAGACCACGTCGGCCACCAAAGCGCTTATAAACTTAACACTCATGGTTTATCCACTACTGTTGCCCTTTTTTTGTTGATACATCTTTTATTTATTTCTCAAATACTTATGCCCCCACCATACTATCAAAAAATATTATAGAAAAACTTTCTTTTCACATTAAACTATTTAATTTTCATGTAACATTACCGATTAATGACCAATCATGGGTTAATTTAATCACTCAAATATGATTTGCAAGTAGGCCTACTTGGTGTATTTGTGAGTTTAGGAAGTGCAAAGATTTCCTTTTAAAGAAGATAAGTTTTATTTTTCATTAGACTAAAAATTGCTATGAGATTGACCTGTCAATTACGATCGACCAGTTGCTAACCCCTACACATTGTACCACAATCCATTCTTTCGTTCATAATATATATTTTAAACTTTCCTTAAAATCATATAAAATAGCCTACATTAATAGTCCTCTGTGAGCTAATGCGCAGTCAGTTTGAGAGTTAATTAACACCATTTCAATACTTGCTTCAGAGAATATTTACAACCTTAAGTGAATCTAGTCCTTAGACTATCCAAATATTTATACTAATGGCTAATGTATAAGGGCAGTTGAGCTTAGAGAGTGCTTCAAGGGAGAGAGTAATGACTGGACTGGACCGGACCAAGAAGTTACCTCAAAGCATGAGCATTAGTTGACTTTCATGCCCGTTGTAAGGCAGGTTGGAGGTTAGAAGCAAAAGTAAAACTTCATTTCAATAAATTCTAACAATCTTTACTCTCAAAACAATTTGGCTCTATATACATATTTACATTGTTTTTAACATTACCTACTACTAGTTACAAATAACATCTGTATTGTTGATACATTAACTAATACAGAATGAAATTACCCGTTTGGTAGTAACAGTTCTCTTTAAAGGATGCCCTTAATCGCTATTAGTGTTGTCATACTTAGATAAAGACCATTTGGAGTTTTTTTTAAGGTTAGAGTTAAAGCTATACCATTATGATTATTCATAGTAATTATTAAATCTTGGATGTGTTATCCTATAGTGGCTAGAATAAATGGAAGATATAAGCGTTTGCACTGGTATACATTTCAGATTCCTAAATTATGCAGGCTCAATTTTAAAAAATACTTTCATTAATTTCTATTAAACCTTCTTATTTCTTACTAAAGTCTGTTCACGGTAGGAATTGTTTTCTGAAAGGCTTTTTTCCTTACCAGAAATCTATTATATAGTAGGATATTGGTAGGAAAAAGGACCTTTCAGAGAGTAATTCCTTCCGTGAATGGAGTAAGTATATCTACCTTTCTTTTCTTGTACAATGTAGATGTTTATTTTCTCAAATCCTTTACCTTAATATACTTATTGCAATTCTTATATCCAGTGGTGTGGAGTTATAAAATTATTAGTGCTTTAGTTACTTGTTAAATTAGTGGTGGGGGGATGGGGGAAGGCCAAGTCCCCAACCACTGGAGATACCATTCCAAATTTTCACTATTATTGTTACTTAGAGAAATCTATTGATTATAGTTATTAATGATTTCTTAACGTAAAAATCTTCCTGGTAAACAATATAATCATATTCTCATTTATTTAATGACTAAAATCAGCATTGCTAGCTCTTATTTAAAAAAATACTTAAATGACTTCACCACTGCTTCTATCTTCTATTCTGTACAATTGATTGCAATTCCGTCAGTTTATCAAGTAGTATTCTGCTTGCCCAAGTCTTTTGAAATATACTAGTTGTATTTTAGGTTGTGATATTTAAAATTTATACTGTGAAATATTTTTTTTGTTAAGAGTGAGTGAATCATATTTTATTTAGATTTGTTTATATGTCTATATTGCAAACTCACACTAATGAAATATTTTCAAGTGAAATAAAGTTAGTAGTAGCCTATGGAAAATTCTTTCAGAATGTGTGGGCTATATTTTTTTGCAAACATCGCTTTCAGTTTTTTAAAGTTTACTAGCATTAAATAGCAAAATGGCAGGCTTACATAAGTAACAATAAATGTGGTTTTTGATCGTCTCTTATTTACTTGCATGTTTTAATATTTAAAAACAATTGGGATTGCAACTTTTTAGGCCTGTATATTATTTATCAATAAACATTATATATAAAATAATTTGTATAGCTATATTGAACTAAAATGCCAAACTTAATGAATATGCTCTACATGCTATTTAGTTTGTATTTTTATACCTTTCATTGTGTTTACAAATCTGAATCCAACTAGGTTTCAATCGATTGGCATAAAACAAACAATTATTTTCAAAATGAAAACTAAATTGCATGTTTAGCTGTTAAGTATCCTCATAATCCTTTCTTAACATTGTATTCTAACCCAAGGTTGTATCGAAGTTTGATGAGTTTCGACGTTGCTAGGCACACTTATAATCACTCTGCTGTTGACTTAAAAATGCAGTTCAACCTCATATACAAGCTATTTTCAATTAGTTTAAATAAAATTACATTACCATTGATGATGGCTTAAAACTAAGTAATAGAAAATGATTGAAGATAAATTTTATATTGACTTGTAATCCTAATAATTTAATAATATAGAATTGAATTTGTAGCTTGTTTCCTAAATTAAAAGGATGTTTATTAAACTATTTAACTCTCCTGAAAGTCATACGGACGTATTAAACTATTGTAGCATTAGGTGAATGTTTCACTACAGAAACTCTGGGTGGGGATCACCTATCCTTTTCGTACATGTCAAAACAAGTCGCTAACAGCCGGCGTCATGTTGTTGGGTCATCCCTGTCGGTTGCTTCTGTGGTGCCGTGATCCAGGTACCCATCCAAAGTGTAGTCAAACAACTCAAAGTCATATCTGCAACAGGGCATACATTTGTAAATTGTGTTCCCCGTTTCAGTCGCATTAGATTTTCTATTTTATACTTTTAAGTATGTCTTAGTTAAGGCTGTCAAATTCGATTCATTGGTACAAAAATACTCTCAAATATACCGATTTTTTATTTCAGCCCCACATCTTACTACCCATTCCGGTTATACACCTATGTACTAATTACACAAATGTGTTAAGGATAATAATGTTGAATTTAGAAGAAGTGTACCCGCATGTGTGTGAAGGTAGAGTAGAAAACCATATATGGAAAACCTCCATTAGTAGACCTGACCAGGATAGAACCTCGATCTCCCCATCTTAGGCAGTCTAGTCTATTACGAGACTAGGGCCTAAGACCATGGTCCCACTGAAGCCGGTATTAATAATATTCGATTTTAATATTACAGTTCTCAATTCTTAGTTCTTAAATCCCTGAAAGTACCAACATTTAAATGTTCAAACAACATAATTCATAATTGGTTAAGCTTTTACCATCCATTTTATCTACTTTCATTCTAATTTAAATGCCGAAAAATTGAAAATGGTTTCATCATTACTTTTGTATTCAAAGCTCAGGAAATTATGGCAATTTTTTTAAAACTAGCTACACCCACTTTGGTGGTCTAATGGTCTTGCATTGACTGACCTGACAATGACAGGGAAATTGGGATTCAAATCCTGCTCAGGTGCAATGAGGAATTTTTCCTTGATAGTTTCCCACTCTCCCTCCACACAAATATGAGTACATATATTATAAAGTCCACCTTTATCATCCTCACTACATTAGTGTAAACCAAATGGGTAGTGAAATTCAGTGGCCAAAAAACAACTACAAGCTGCACTTTTTATTTTATATTTTTTGCTAGTAAAATAAGCGATGTTATTTAAATAGATTGATAACATTTTTAATGTGAAGTAGGATTCTTGTAAAAACATTGAAATTATATATTTTAAAGAATTGAGATCTAAAAAAAGTGGAATCATATCATCTCCAGGCTTAATCCACGAACAGATGGGTAGTTATAGAAAATATATATTTACATTGAATAGGATTAGAATACCACATTGATAAATCACAAACATGGAAAGATACTCCAAATGAACCTGGCCGAGATTTAATCCACCTTCGCAACAATCTAGCTGGTTGTTAGCTCGATGCCAAATTCTATGTCGCAGCTATTGGGAGTCATTGACATGTGGTAGTTCTGATAGTTTTAAAAACAAAATGGGAGTGTGAAAGCATCTAAACAATTTGTAGTTTTAAATCACATTAGGTTGTGTGTTTAAAGCACATCAGTCAATTTCCCACAGGTGTTCTGGATTTTATACACAACATTTAATTTGTGTTTAGAAAAAGAGGAACACATTTAGTTGTGAAAGAAAAGCTGTCACTATTTGTAACTATCTTAATTGGAAGCTAGTTTGATAGTATTGTAGCTATAGTAGGGTTACAGTGTGATCAAAAGGTTAAGAACAAAGCACTTGCTTCAGTGGCTGCATGGTCTCACTAAACTAGACTGTTGATGACAGGGAGATAAGAGTTTGAATTCTGGTCAGGTGTACTAAAGGTTGTTTTTTTTCTAGATGGTTTTCCACTACCTCCACGAAAATCTGAGTACACTTCCTCTAAATTCAACCTTCCTAAACCCTAACTCATAATTAGTATGTAATTGCATAACCTGAACAAGTAGTAAAATGTGTTGCTAAAAAAAAGAATGAAGACCTTTGGAAGAATATTGAACTAATCCATAAATTGATACTACTATAAATTTTGCATGTACCTATAAATATTGTATAGCTGTAGGATTTGCATCTTGGTGAGTTGCGAGTAGTAGCTAGCCACTAGCTTATTGGTAGAATAACCCTTGGCGGGGTTCTTCCATTCTGGCTTTATGATGTCTTGGAGGCCAGACATATGAATCAGGTAGTTCTGATCTTCCTGGAACATTTAAAAATCTACAATCTTGTGCATACATGAGGGTTGCATGTGTATTTACAGCTTTCAAGAGCACTTAACTGAAAGAAAGGAAGCTACAGTGATCTTTTACAGAATGTGCTTGCTAAACTAAATCATTGTTACTTGTTTGTAAGCGATAAAGCCAGATAAGAGTCTTCATGGATGTGATCATGGATAGCTGTAGTAGCCGATACTTTAACCAGTTACTACATTAAGACTCAATAATACAACCAGAGAAAAGAGGCCCTGAATATAAAATAGATCAAAATGGCCCAGTAATAGAATGTTTACGCCCAAAGCTTAAAGTCCCGAATTTGATTCCCATGTTTAGATTGTCATTTTTCACTTAATTGAATTTGATTCTAGCATCAGGACAGGTCTTTTGGACAACCATCATGTATCTGTTTGTGATATGTATATGAACTAAATAAAACTTTTTTTTTTTTGCTACTACAATTTGAATATGATAATTTTTAAATATATTTTAAGGAAATTTCACACAACAATTAAAGGCGGGAGGCTAGATTAAGTAATTAAAAAATGGGTGATCCAAGGTCACAATCACTATGCAGTGGTCACACAAACCTTCCAGGGTTCTTTTAACTGCCACAATCAACATGGGACCGGTGGTTTTACTTTTCCTCCAAAGGAAGTTATGCTACGGATTTCTATTACTCAAGAAAAATCTATTGATTTTGGCTGACTTTGAACCCACGAACATCAGGTCCTGAGGCGAGCACTTTATCCCAAGACCATTGAGGTCAACTTTTTTAAACATACTGATTTTATAAATCCACTACCTTTTATTTTTTTTTAATCACTGAAATTGTGTACCTGTAATGTCTCGAATTTGGCAATGAGATGAAAATTCACTTGGCACGGAGTGCAAAACTCTGTAATTGGTGTCCAGTGCATGTCAAAGGGTTCTCCACTGTTGTGAATGTCCACCAGATAGTTGACAAACTCGGAAAAGAATGGCCAGCGAGGGTTTTTAGGCCCACTTGTCTGTAACATATAAAACACAAAATCATTTATGGTATAATTTGTTCTGCGAACCTTCATTAAACGCATTTATTTTAGATTCTTGGGATTCTTTTCACATCACTTATATGAGGATTCTGGTAGAAATGACCTTTTAGAAACTACGTACACTGTTTTTGCTATCAACATTGATAACATTTTACTATTATTAGTGTTATTTTGTAAATATTGTTATCTATAAAAAGTGACAACTGCAGATCACATGACTTGAACTATATGAATATTGTTTCCATAACATTTATAACTTTCAAAAAAGTTACTTCCTGCCTAAATCAGACTTGTACTTAGAAACACCCGAGTCTCAAATTAAATAATAAAGACTAAATAAATAAACATAATCTAATTAACTTCATCATACTTACATAGGGCCAGTGCAAGGTAACGTGGCGCCCTAGGTGAAAGAGCTGTGAGCATCTTCCTCCCCCCTCCCCACTCACATCCCCCACCCCCATCCACCCCACAGTTAACACTCATTTCATTTATATTAATAGTCAAGCCATACTATTGAACCTTTTGAATTTTGATCTATATACTTTTGACACATTTGAAATGAAAATCAGTCAAATACTTTCAAAGGTTAAAAAAAGGCACAATTAAATAAATACTTAATACATATTCATTGCCAGTAAATGGTATATTAGTATATCAAATGTTGAGCAATTTTTATTTTTAATGAAAGTGAAATACATGAAAATTAACTAGAACTGAAAGACTGAACTGCTAAATACTACATTTAATTTTTTCTTGCCTTCAATTTTGAAAACATTGAAATTAGTTCATTTAAGTCAATAGTTTGAGCTACAGTAGTAGCCCCATGGTTTCTTTGGTGCTGACTGACAGCTCACAGCTGACTTCTGACAGTCAACATTTAAGTATATATCTAAATTTTGACTGTCAGAAGTGACAGCTGCTAAACACATGTTTTTGCAGATCATATGGTTCGAAGTAGGGATAAATAATGGTCTGGTAACTTTTCAAAGCTGTCAGTCAGCACCAAAGAAGCCATGGGGCTACTGTATTTCCTGCTCTATGGATATAGTTGACAATCTCACTGGTATTTCTTGTTTAACACAAGATTGGATGTATGTTTTCATCAACTTTAACTTAGCGCTCACCACTGGCTACAACTACAAGCAGTGTTGGTAAAATTCTTAAGGAAACAAATAAATTAGGCAAACTGTCTTGTAAGTTGGACTTAAAAACATAATCTAAAACATCTTATGGTGTTGCAACATCCTCGATATTTCTAGTCTCTAGTCTATCGATACTGTTCACTTGTAAAATTGAGTGATAGTCGATAGGAATTTCCTTTTGCTGATTGATAACAAATAGTCAGTGTTATTATGTAATAAATATATATTTTTATTTTAGCTACTTTTTCATAATCTAACTGTAAATCATCTTAGGTCTGCCATCAACCATCATGCCACCCCCTAGCTTCTGGCGCCTTAGGCAGTCGCCTAGTTCACCTGGATACGGTCTCGCCGGCCCTGTACTTGCACACAAATTACATAATAAAATATAAATTAAATTTCAATTTCAAATAACTAACCCATTTAAATTACTTTCTTACTATGGCTAATAAACAAAAATTTGCACTTTATTTGGTCTGTAATTTGTAGGTTAAAGTTTGTCTGCACAAGTCCTTATGGCCTATTTTTTACTAGCTAAGAAATTACTGTCAGTGTTGAACTGATTCATAAAACAATCTTAAATCTAATTAATGCAGACTAGCTTTGTATTCAAGTCAGCTAATTATTAATTTTTAAGGCTGTGTGAATCTAAAATTTTACATAGTTTAATCTTCCAAATATAACATAGTTTCATATTAAAGAAAATTATTAATATTAATAACATATTTTAAAATTTTTGTCTTTTATTTCATATTTTCTAAAAAAATGTCCTAACTTAGAATGATTTTAAAACACAGCAAAATATCTCTTAAGTTTTTTAATCCAAATAGTTATAAGAATTTAAATTTTTAATGTGTTTTTTAATATATTTTTAATGTGTGTTACATTGTACCCATATTATAAATTTAGAATAGACCATTATAAGTTCTTCCCAATATTAACAGTATATTTTCAATTCCTGTTTAGTGTCTAAGAATAATAAAATTAAGTGTAAAGAGTAATATACGCAAGACAGAATCACTCACTTTTAATCTATTCATTGTATATATTTTTTATTACAAAATATTCTAAACTAATGTTAAAATGTAATACAAAGAAATAGGTGTAAATAAACTGTGTGTTGATGTGTCTCTAAACTAAAAATAATAATAAAAATAAAACACGCACGAATTAATAATTTTCAAACATGCAATTGTGATAAATTTAAATTAGTGGAACTGACTATCCGTTGAATGCTTATAAATACAATCTGATTTTCATAATAATAACTTTATCTGAACACTAGAAAAGTTACTAGATCTACTTTAACATATTTAAATGTCAAGTTATGTGATCTGTCGTTATTTATTTTTATAGATATTATCAACACCTATTAAACAACATTATTTATATAATAAAATATTATCATTACCGAACCCAAAAAATATGTTTATATTTTCCAAAAGTTTCGATTCATACCAAAATGCTACTATATTTGCCTTGGTACTATCACTACTTTTCTCTCCATCGGATAGTTTGAATAGTATGCAGTATACGGGTAGATACAAAATGGAGCTTCAAGAAACCTGTGAAAACACAAGTGGGTAGTTAACCTTTATGTTGAAGGGTCGTGGTGAGCGGTATTTGTTGACTATCTCGTTGCCCAGTTTCTGGTGCAAAGTGTGTGGCAGTGAGAACTGCAGTTTGTCCCTGTAGGCAGACAGTAGCCTCTCTAAGGGGTGCCTCACTATCAGGAAGGCAATAGAGTCGTTGAGCGCAGACTGGAGATCCTCCATTGAGGGACGAGGGTACTTCTTCCTCGCCAGGTTCAAGGGAATCACCTGCAAGATAGTGCAACATTATAATGATCTAAGACTTGTAAAAAAAAAAACGGGGGTGGAGGAATTGAAGAGTATGACTTTGTTTGTTGGAGGACGTGAATAATAGAGGTGTGTAAACTTTTAAAACATGTTACAGTTGAAGTCCAAATCTCCTTCTGCTTCAACTTATGACACTCGCATTGACCTTCGCGTATTGGAAATATTTCAAAGGAAAAAAACATTTTCATAACTGTTACTAAACGGTATTTTGACCCTTACCAGTGATTAAATAACATCTATAACATAACCATAAATAGATTAAAATATGTCCACATAAAATAATATTGTGTAGGTACTTTAATATTTTATCTAAACGTTTATCTTTACCCAAATGCATTTAATGTATAGTTTGAAAAATTAAAATCAGTGTTATGTGACAAATAAACCTTAGCTTGAACTTTAAATTCTCTTCGCATGTTTTAAGCTTTGTTTCGACTTTGCCTCGGATTAAAAAAGTTACTTTCACACACCCCTATTGAATATATCAGTGTAAGACAAAGAAAACTTTAATGGACAATACGTGAACTTTTAAATAGTTTATCATTTAGTTAAATTAAACTCACCCAAATAAGAGAGGTTGTTTCTAGCTAAAGTTGCAAAGCATCGTGGGCCAACAAACATTTTAACAATTATGGGATGCTCCCCAAACAGAACAAATTGTCTACTGTGCTAAAGTTTTGACAAACTTTAAAAATAAAATATAATGTCAAAGAAAACTTGTTTAACAATCTTACGAAGTGGCCCCCGCCATTAAAGATGATACTGCCAACATTTGTGAATTGAGGGTGTCATGTCATCAGCACAACGAACCCTCCGGTCGTTTTCTACACCAGAGCAGCTACTTCTTAATCAAGTACCTCCTCATTTGTCCTCATGAGGCTGAATTTGACCTCATTACAGACCCACTGATTCACGGAAAATCTGGAAGTGCCGAGGATCGAACCCGAAACTCAGGAACTATGACCACAGATATATATTTTTTAAATTATTTATTTATTTCTTAAACTGTATTGACGCATACCACTGCCTTCAGCTCGGTGCTCTAGGTTGTCTTACGCTTGACCTGCCCCTTGAGGCTGTCCTGTATGTATGTAATATTATATCACGCATCTTCTTTGGAGTTCTTCCATTTAATCGGTAAGTAGAGCCTCACCTTGCTCGTTTTGAGGAACTTGGGTGTGTATCCAGCCAGGATGTTGAAGTTGTACATCCAGGAGGTGGATGCCGCCTTGAAGACGTTGCACCAGATGAGATGGTGGGGCCGGTTGATGAGGAACTCCCAAGTATTGGGGCGGTGGAGCGAGTCGTTGCCCGGTGCGTCCAGCCCCAAGAGCGAGCATGTCTCTTTGAGATGGCGGCGTCGATCTGCCATGCGCGCCTCCGCCGCTGCCATCCAGCCTGGCATCTCCTGCTGATTTGACTGATTCCACTGCACCTCATTCTGTCATGTCAAGAGAACAGATATGAAGTCATATTGCGTATCTAAACTAAATACTGAGGATGTTTTCTCACAGAACTCTTAATTACATTGATCCAAAAAAAAGTAAGGATGCTTTTTAAAATCTTTCTTAAACATCCAATTGCATTGATTTTTATTTTCTCGCTATCTTACAGGTAGAGAAAGTATTGTGACTGTCAAAAAAATCGAACTCGAGATTCTGATGAATCGTGATGTTTCATGAACCACCGAATCAGAAAAAGTGGGTTTTTGATTACTTTCTGTTTGTCTGAACCTCTGACAAGAGCCTAAAATATTTTACTGATCAGACTAAAACTTTGTATCTAGGGTTTTCATAGGGTTGCCCTTTTGTAATTGTATATCTGACCCTAAAATTAAGGATAGTTTACTGAAGGGCAAAAAGAGAAAAAGTTGATTTTCTCAAAATCGGCTCTAACGATATTGATTAAATTTCTTTTCAAAACATTTATATTTCAAACAAATTGGCTACTCTCAATATTTCGGCAAAATAACTTTTAAGGGCTTTGGTCTGATGCGTAAATTCTAATTTTTTATCATATCTCCAAAACTAATTGAGATATGAAATTATTTATCATATGTAGATATATTTATAATACAAATCTTTTATTCAAAACATATTTTTTATAAAACCAATAACTTTCGAGCTATACGCAAATACATATATTTTTTAACTTCTCGAACACTAAAGGTAAAGTATTGTGACGGTAAAAAAAATATAACCTGAAATGTTGATGGATGTTGACGTCTCATGACCCACCAAACCCTAAAAAGTGGTTTTTGCAATGCCGTGTGTCTGTTTAACCCTACAATTAAGAGTAAATTAATAAAAAGCAAAAAGAGAAAAAATCGATTTTCTGAAAATCGGCTCTAATGATTTTGATTAAAGTTTGTATGTAGACGTTGATTAAGATCACAAATAAAATGGATATTTTCTTTTTCCTATGAAACTTACTTTTAGAGTACTTCACAGAAGCGGAAATTTCCGTATCTCCGCAACTATTTGAGATACTAAATAACTTATCATTGTGAAATTTTAGTACTATTAAAAATAAAAAACTTTGAATTGAAATTTATATTTGTAAAACTAACAGTTTTTAAGATATTCACAAATATATTAATACAATTTTGTGAGCTTTAGTTAAAAAGAGATACTATTTAAGTTTGAACGCAATAATTCTCCAATGTCATAAAATAATTAAATATAAGCAAGGCTCTCAAAAAGTTTGATATTTTTTCCTCAAACCTCTTAGGAGAAATGTTTTTTCAACAATGATTATCTCCATTTTAGACTCAAAATTCAATATTTACATTTTTTATTGGTCAAAATTTATAAATGAGGAATTTAATAGCAATGCGATGACCTGAAAATGTGCAACACCTAATAAAACGACGAAAATGTTAGCCGGAATTTGAAATTTTAATACATAGTGTTGACACTTGTAGACCCATTTTCAATCTTTTTTGTTAGTCCAATCATCCAAATGAGGACATTAATTCTTTAGAAAATAAAATTATAAAATTTAAAACCGGGACTCAAAAAATATTTTACATGAGTATAGTGCAATTTATACTTGTACTTGTTATTTTATATTATTTTGTTTCACATATATTTCAAGTTTTGGGTAAATATCTCAATTTTTAAACAATAGAACAAGAAAGTTTGTGCGGAGTCTCTCGTACATTTTTTTTTTTTTTTTNNTTTTTTTTTTTTTTTTAAGTTTTCTCATATATGTTTAATTAGATTCATCTGAAAAATGAACAATGATTTTTAAAAGGTTTCCTCTTGGACGTCTAATTGTTTAAAAAAAATCTATTTCAGGTAATTAACATGCGCTTTTTGAATCGGCTGATTTTATCAGCACACGATAATTTCTATGAGCAAGAGTCAAAAGGCTTACCAATTTTGCCAAGGAAGGTACTTCCACATACCTTCCAGGATTATTTTACATACCATAATCGACATTGGACTAGGGATGGGCAAAATGGTGATTTATACCAGTGATTTTTCACCATTACTGGCATTCACTGTGTTTTGCCGGACCGATATTTTGTTGTGGTTGCAGTATCGATATTTTATCCCAATTACTGCTATTATAGTATTTACTGTACTTGAAAAACTGATATTTCTGGTACATTGGGCCATTTATTCATCACATACACTGCATGAGTGACATTGAAGTCAAGAAGCTCACACTTCACAACTTAATTAAACATAATATTACATTTTAAATGCTAAATAATAAGTTCTTTTTTAGGTCTATGCATATATATTTGATCCAGTAAAGTAAAATAGTGAAAAATACTACGCGATTTTATTGTAAATAAACTTTGTTTAGAGAAGGCTGCATGCATCCATTCAAAATGATTGAATAGCGGCTATTTATTAAAATATTTATTGAAACATGAAAGAAAAGGACATGAGACCACTACTTGTTGCACCTGTGAATCACCCTTTACCTAACTGACATTTTGTCAGTCACAGTCACCACTTTCACAATCCAGAGTGCTCAGCTGTCGCCATCTAGTGAGCGTATCGCATTGCACCAATCACCATCAGTGATTTATCGCCCATTTCTACGTGGGACCAATGGCTTTATTTTCCTTCTGAATGAAGTTGTGGTACGGATTTTTAACGTTTAGGAAAAATTCGTTGACCTCAACTGGGTTTGAACCCATGAATATTGGGTCCTGAGGCGAGCACTTTACCCAAAGACTACCAAGGTCAAAGACCTCAAATTGCTTGGATCCAAAAAATGGACATTTTTTTAATTATCTTCTTTGACGTTTGGTTGCAAAAATCTCAAAAAATGATATATTTTTCCAGTTGTTTACTTTAAGACATATCCGTGAAGTTCAACCCTCTCTGCCCCCCACCACACACACACATTTGTAAAAATTCAAGTTTTTATGATCGCAATCGTTTGTTCCAGATTGTTCCGCAAAAAGTTTAGTGTTTTGTTCCGCATTTGTTCTTGAACAAATGGGACGTGAACTTGTGGGTTTTTTTTACTTGTGAGGGACCAACTTTTAAAATTCAAGTTTTTATTATTGTAATCGTTTGTTCTTCGTTTGTTCCGGATTATTCCGCAAAAAGTTCTGTTTTGATAGGCCCACAAATGATATGTTTACATTGGGGGGGCTAATTTCATGGTAGCCCCCCTCCCACTTTGGAAATTTGAATTTTTTATGGTCATGATTGTGTGTGTTCCTCGTTTATTCCGGGTTTTTTAGCCAAAAGTTCCGTTTGTTACATTTTGATAGTCCCACAAATGATATGTTTACATTGGGGGGGGNNCCTCCACTTTTGAAATTTTAATTTTTTATGGTCATGATTGTTTGTTCCTCGTTCATTCCGGATTGTTCCGCAAAAGTTTTGTTAGTTCCGCATTCAGTCTTGCACAAATGGGACATAAACTTGTGAGCCGCTATAGTTATCAGAATGCGCGAGTTTAATTATTATTAAAGGACTTTCATTGATAGCTATTTTTTGGTTTCAATTTGTAAAGCGTGTGTTTGATTTAGTCGTATGAATTTATTTCAATATTTTATTTAAATTCTTAGATTTGTTTTTTGCAAATTTGTAATCTTTTTTTGTTTTCCTACCAAAAGAAAATATGCATATTTTTTTAGGGGAACCATCTGGAACAAACAAATAACAAATGATTGCAACAATAAAAACATGGATTTTAAAAGTAAAATGGGTGTGTGTCAACTTCACTGACGTCCAATGTAAACATACAAATTATGGAGGTATAAAAAGAGAACAAAATATTATTTCGGAACAATCCGAAACAACGGAGGAGGAAGCAACTTCAACTTCACGACTTCCAAAGTAAACATATCATTTGTCAGTGTATCAAAACATTGGGCCAAAAATATATCCATAACAATAAACTGAAAAAAGTGTACTAAAAAAATCAAATCTCTACACAAGGTTTCCGCCGGGCATACTTGGCCGACAAATGACCAATCGGGCCCATTAGGTATCTTTATATCACTTTTGACACACCACCTTCAACGATTTCCCTTCTCCACTGATACAATACGCTATAAGTGGATACCCGCCTCGGTGGCGTAGTTGGCTAACGCGCTTGTCGTGTTGAGCTATACTGCTGAGGACGGGAAGATCGAGGTTCGAATCTCGGTCGGGTGAACTGAGGGTGGTTTTTCCTAAATGGTTTTCCACTCTCTTTCCACGCAAATGCGGGTTCACTTCCTCTAATTCAACCTTCCCAATTCCTAATCCATTAGAGTAATTAGTACTTAAAGCGTATAACCCGAACGGGTAGTAAGACGCGGTGCTAAATATTATTATTATTATTATAAGTGGATACCCGGCTATAGACTAAAGGCGTGTTGTGGGCCACAGTAAAAATACTATTTTCTTTTTAGCAACACTTCTTATTAGCCGTTTAAGTTGTAGACTTACGTTTGTAAATAAATATAGGTCATATTTAGAATAAATGTACCCGCATTTGCATGGCTAAAGATTGGAAAACAATTTTGGAACAACCTTCTACAGTACACCTGGCTGAGATTCGAACCTCGATCTCCCCTTCATAGACAATCTAATTCCCTGCGAGAGTCGCACGTTAGACTACACAGCCACTGAAACAGGTCACAATCAATATAAACATGTTTGCTAGCATTATTATATTCAATACTTTTGTTTTTGTGGCACGTCTTATTACCCCTACGGACTATGTACATTTTAATCACACTAGTGGGTAGGGGATGGGGAAGCTATAATTTATAGGAAATGTTACAGCATTTGAGTGAAGGGAATGTGAGAAACCATCTAGGACAGTGGTTACCAAACCGGGCCTCGCGAAATCTTTCAAGGTGTTCACCAAAATATTTCTGTAATGGAGGATTTTTGCAGCACTTTGTGAGAAAATGGAAAGCATTTACAACTGTTTATTGTCTCACACTGAAGTCTGATGTTTGTTTATTTCGAGGTATAACTCTTACAATATTGTTAGAACTTAAACACCAAGTTTTCATTCCTTTGACAAAGCATGCAATATCAAATGTGGCTCGAAGCTTTGGCCTATTTGGCAGACATTTTCTCAAAAAATGAACAGTTTAAATTTTTCTCTTCAGGGATAAAATATTAACGTTTCTACTGTGCAAGACCGTATCGAGTCGTTCATAAAAAAACTAACTTTTGATAAACATGTTTAATTAGCAATCAAATGGAGTGATTTGATACCCATCACAACTTCATGGTAGAAAATCAGCTTTTTATGGGTGAAAATTTAAAAAACTGGGTTATTGAACACTTGAAGGGACTTGGAAAAACCTTGAAAGAATAATTATTTCCCAGCAATAATATCAATTGGATTCACATTCCTCTGGAAGAGAGAGCGGTTTTGGAATCCTCCACATTAAGTGTGAGTGAAAAAGAGTAGCTCCTTGAAATGTTTACCGAGTTTGAATTTAAGAAAAGCTATACATCTTTGTAATTTGTTTCTGGTTAAGTTTAAAGGAGGAGTTCTCATTGTTGCAGAATAAAGCTATTACAGCTTTGTTACCATTTTATTCTACGTATTTGAGCGAAAAATCTTTTTCTTCTCATGCCCTGACTTCAAAGCTCTGTGCCATCCAAAGCATGCACATCCTTCTCACTAAGTCACATGAAAAAGTAACTGTTAAAACTTTTAAAAATAAATTTAAACTTTAATCGGCTTGGTATTCTGTGATTAAAGGAGGGTATTTCAGTTATGTCAATGCAGCAATTCCCAGTACCACTTTAAAAAATATGTGAAATGTGATAATATTGTAACAGTAAATATAAGGAAATGTTTCTACAGTACTTTGCTTATTTAATTTCAGTTTTAATTTTTAAAACAAACGTATAATTATTTCAACTTTTACTTAAGTAATTTCAATATCATTTGATTATATTTGGTAAGGTATCCCAAAGTACTTACCGAGCTATAGTAGGTTAATTCAAAGGTATTAAACATTGGTTAAAATTAATAACTAAATCTCATAAAAATTAGGTATATAATTGAGTGCGTGACTATAGATATTTACCAGGGGGTTCGTGCAACTTAGATGTTTGTGAAAGGGGTTCACAAGTCGAGAAAGTTTGGAAACCGCTGGTCTAAGAGAAACCTCTCTGAATATCTAGTTGGAATTCTTACCCTGACCTCCCCAACATTGGCAAACTAAATCAGGTGTTTAATCCACGTAGCCATTAATGCAGGTTTATAATAGCTATTTGATGCTATGTATTTAAAATCATTAATGTATACTTGGAATAATTTAAAAACTGGTATTTTTCCGGTGTAAATTAAAATTCCCACATTAGTATTTAAAGTTAAAACAAAAATATAGCGTAGTTTTAAAAAGTTTCAAGTGTTTCTGTTATTTCAAATTCTGTAGTAAACACTAAAAGTTAAACTATTGTATTTTGTGCGAGTATGGGAATGCAGGCCGGATAGTGATATTAAGATATTGCAGACAAACAGGCCGGTCAGCTATGTCTTGCGAGCCGTGAGTTTGTAAGCCCTGCCTTATCATTTGATCACTGAAGTGGGTTCTGTCTGTTAGTGAAAGTTGAATTAGTTCGAAATTTTGGTTAATCATAAAGGGCCCATACATATAAATACAATTATGTACAGTTTATTGAAGCAATTATTCAACATATTATATACCCTAAACTCCATTAATTTATCTTATAAGTTCGCAAGCTTTCTTTTATGTCTAGTCTATTAAAGTATTGATGTCACCTTATAGTGTAAACCAGGGGCGGCTCGGCTCGTCACTTTAGAAGCTGGAGGGCGCAGCCTGTTTAATTCATCAATTATTTCTAAATAATATATTTAAAAGAAGATACAAATTTCAGAATATGTTTTGCTAAATATTCATTTAGTTAAACTCAAAAATTAATATCACCAACAACATGCAAAAATAAAAATAATAAACTCCCCCCAAAGAACGTGGATGTGTTGTAGAAACTCTGCAGCTGTGTAATGTGCATAAATATATAGGTATGTATGTTTTCACTTTGTTCCATACAAAATTCAGGACATGGCCTACCTAATGATTTCAATTTTCTTTTTTGATCAAGAGTTAATCTTGCAATATTCGTTGTCTTAAGCGCCTGAATTGAACTATTCATATTAAGCCTAGTTATAAAAAATATTAAAATATATAACTCAATTAAACATTATCCTAAAATAACCTTACATAATATTATTATAAACACACACACCACACACATCCTCAAGATGCAGGAACACGCAGGATGACTGACAACAACTATTGCTGGTTCACGCTATACACATTTCACAAGCTTTAAACCTTAGGGCGCGTAAGGGAAGTGCGCCTTCAAAAGAAGAATAAGCAATGCTAGCTAGCTATAGCAGGATGGGGACAATGGGTTAAGGGGAGGGAAGGTTTGGTTTCACAATGCATGGCGCTGACCGGCTCACTCCCTACTGCATGCCATTTTAAAAACATTGCCTGCTATTACTTAAACCAAAAACATATTTTTCTTGAAACTATTATGGCAAGATAAAATTGTCGTGAGGGTGCAAATAATAACTTTAAAAGGAACTGGGGATTCGTGTGGATGGGGGGCGCGCGCCTCCGCGCCTTAGGGACGAGCCGAGCCGCCCCTGGTGTAAACTAATTATAAGCTACATAAATATTATTTTGATACACGAGATACAAAATAAATAGGTATCTCAAACTGCGTTCCTATTTATTATCTTACATTTGTTTTTAATTAATGGAACTTTAAATGGAAACGAATGAGTATAAAACTTTACAAATACAATTTTAACGTTATTTTATCATCACAAATTAAGACTCGATATTAATTTGTTTTATCTGTTTTATCTCTTAGATATGTTGCTGGGTATCTTGCCTGCAAGATAGAACAGAAATTTCATTGTAAACTCTGCAAGAATACATTAACAAAGTGTGATGCCAACATGGAGTCAGGACATGATTATTTAATTTTTCATAGGGCATATCTCAACAAAGGGCGAGATGACTTAGGGAATCTCAAATCCTCCACAGATGTTTTCACACACATCACGGACCTTGTCCTAGAAACATTTATTGAGCAATTTCCTGATGTGCAACACAAAGAAGGCATTGTACGCATAATGTTGGGAAAGGCATTGAGGAAAATAAGGCTAATATACCCTCACTGGCTTAAACAATGCAAAAAACACAAGCTATTTGCACTAAGCCACCTCCTTAAAGTTAGAATCCACAAACACTTGCAGTGGACTGCGAAGGTGAAAATTCATTGTTTAGGGAAACCGTCGCAGAAAATGAAGAACGTATTACACCATAATTTCATCTTGAGCGAATTTTGGAAAGTTGAGTACTTGTGACTAAGCTGATTTTGAGCCCAATTGAATTTAATAACTTAACTCTGTTTTGCACATATTACTATGAATCTAGACTATTGTAGCATGTTCCATTTTGAAACGTTGAAATAATGTAAGGCTTTATAAGTTTTATTAATTGTGAGTGTGTTGCAAACAAAACCAGTCATTTGGCTTAAACTTTAGGCTAAAAACTTTTGACTTTTGAATATTAGGTTTAGATATGAGTATGTTTAAATAAAACACTTTAGTCTCTAAAAGCTCCAATATGTACCTAGCCAAACATTATTTTTAAGACAATATAACTATAATTGATAAGTTAAAAATAAATACAGTATTCTAATAATGAGACATTATGACAGTATGAACTCGAAAACTTACATAAGTGGCCAATGTAATATTAACTACTTTTTCCTTCTTAAATTATGATTATTTTACTCCATAGTGTCATTGAACCTTTATTTGAAAGTAGTTTTAAGAATGTATAGAAATATGTTTTCACCACTGAAATGTGAAGTGATTTGTGCTCATATTACATAACTAGACAATTTTTACATTCTCTCGACCCCTTGAAGAGGGAAGTATTGTGATCTTAAAAAAATCTAACTCAAAATGTTGATAAATGTCAACCTCTCAAAACTGATAAGTGTTTTTTTGCTATGCTGTCTGCCTGTGTGTCTATATCTAGGCCTAGAGCCGAAATCATTTTACTTATCCCACTAAAACTTAGTATCTAGGGTTTTTATAGGGTTCCCTCAAGGAGTTAGCTATCTTACCCTAAAATTGAGGGTAGTTTACTAAAGGTAAAAAAAAGAGAGAAAACAAGTTCTTGAAATCTGCTCTAACAATTTCTATTAAATGTCGTATCTGGCCATTATTTATCATTTTAAACTAGGTTGCCCTTCTAATCATCCTATGAACACAATTTTAAGGGAACTTTACATAAGCAGAAATTTCAATTTTAATCTTATCTCCGCAAGTATTTGAGACACGAAATAACTCACTATGGTAAGGTAAGGTTGTAGTAAAATTAAAATTTAAAAAAACCTTTACTTGAAATATACTTTTATAAAACCAATAAGGGGCTGTCCATAAATTACGAAAAGCTTTTTCTTATTAGTTTGTTCCCCCCAACTCCTTCTCATGTAAGGGATCGTAAGATTTTTCGTTCTCCCCTCTCGCCTTCCGATATTACATAATTCTTTTTAAGATTTGGTAAATTATATTATTTTATGACATAAGGCTTGGTGATACGAAAGTCAAGAATACTTTATGCAGTAAAATTAAAAGTGTAGCACATCATAAGTAAATGACAGTTTATAGTAATGTATAGACTACGCTTCAGCACCATGTGTCATTGCTAGGCGCAAACTTTTTGACCTTGCGTTTGTAGAAGTGTTTTTTTTTTAAATAGATTGTGTCTCGCCATAAACATTGATAAAAATTCTTACGTATGATGGATTTTGCCCACCCCCACGAAAACATAATAAATACAGATCACCCCCACCCCAAAAGATCCTTACGTAATTTATGTATTGTCCCTAGCTTCCGAGCTGTTGGCAAATATATCCCTTTTAAATGAGGTCTTGGAAATCGGGAGTTGACTATTATGCTTTTTGATGAACAATATATTTCTGTAAAATATGAACAATACACAATATGTTTTATTCATATATGCCTTTCGCTGGAGAGTGATGCTCTTTATTTCCATCATGTTGGTAGTGCTAGTTACTGGCCTTAATAATATGGTAACTAGTTAATGCTACACACATTATAAACTAGTTTGTAGTTTCGTTTTTATTACAACATTATTTCTCGCTTAGTGGATACCAAAACTGATATTATTGAAAAATTATCTATTAAAAACATTTATCTACGTTTAATTTAGGCCAAATAGTACCTTTAAACTGCTATTTAAAAATACTCTATCTAAATGTTAGGAGTATTAAGGTCCTCACACACCGGCATAGTATCGTATATGTGGTATCATTGCTGCGATGGTCCCGCATTCCGAAATCTGTTTATTACAATGAATGGTACCTTGTCTTCTTCCTCTGGTGAGGGCATTGTGGTCGCAACTATGTTGCTGGAGTCAGGGAAAAAGAAGTGGATAAATGATATCAATAAGAAAATAAAAGTGTTTGGTGTTTTTACACTGTTTGAGGATTTAATCCATGACGATAACAAGTTTTTCGTATACTCTAGTTAGAGGTTGGTGCATTTGCTGTTGAGGAACATCATGAGAAAAAAATATATAAGAATGAAAGGTTAAATGTGGTGGAAGATGGTTGCTGGAAGCATAGGGGGCTGACAGATGAATGCATTGGGAGGCGGTTGCTGTTGAACATCAAGAGCTGGAAACATTGGGGGCCAAAGGTTGAATGCATTGAAAGGTGGTGGCTGTTGTGGAACATTATGAGCCGGTTGAGGGGGTGACTGAGGAACATTTTGACAAGTTAAAGGTATCATTGGTAGCTGATTGTTTGATGTATGGGGTTGCAATGCTTGTTGAGGGTAAAAGTGAAAATGCCCAGGGTAATAGTTGTACTCGCATTCTAATAATTTTCTTTCATATTGAGAGACCAAGATAGATATTTCAGCCTTAATAGATACAAATTATTTGGACAACTGTCAAAATGATTCTTCGATGGGTGAAAAAAAACTTACTGATGTGTGAGAGGAGTGTTTGAGAGGGTATAGTGGTGGGGTAGAAAATGGCTGCCACGACAGTATTGTAGGCTACATGTCTGCTTTCAAAGCAGAATGGAAATCCACGCACTATACATGGGTGGATACACGGGGATGAGAGATAGGACCGGATTTTGTGAAATTCACCCTGTAAGGGATCTAAAAGAGGCGTTGAAATATTCAAAATTCCCTGACCTCATATGTTTTGAAATAGTGGACATAGGGCCTTGAAATTTAAAATGAACGTCTCTTTATAGAATTGTGTGAGAACGATTTTAAGGTTTTTCAAATTTCAACACCTAAAGGGGTATAAAGGGGCAAAAAGGGGTGGTAAATTCCATAAGTGGGACCCTGGGAAATAGGGTAGGGGATATAAACAGACTAAAAATCTTTAATGTGTGCCAGAAAATTTAAATTTGACAGTCGGTTAGGAGGACAACTTTAACTAACCAAACAAATCTTAAAAATCTAAATTAAAGTTAGAAAAATGAGTTTTAAAATTTATAAAACTAATAGAAACAACTAATTCCCAGTGAGGTAGAAGATTGAAATTTGGAGGTAAAGTAAAGGAACCATGCTAAACAACTATAAGTAGGTACATTTTTAATTTTAAACAGGATTCTGGGAAATACGGGAGGGATTGGGGGGTGGGAGGGGGTTTTACAAATAAAAACAACTTTTAACTGTGATAGAATATTTAAATTTGGCAAGTAGGAAGAAGGACCTTTCACAAGTAACCTAATAAATCTTAATATTATTTGAAATTTCTAAGCGGGAGTTGAAGAAATGGTAGGGGAAGGCAGCATGCTCAACAGTTCCATAACTAATACATTCAGCTACTTCTCTGTGTGATAGATAACTCATTTACATAGGTATGGAAACTATTCTAAATAAACATAAAAAATTGAAAATTTTAAATTTTAAAATTAGACGATGGTAACTGGGGGAGGGGCTGGCAAAAGCTATAAATAACTTTTGAGATGAGGTTAGAGATTAAAATTTGAAAGACAATTAGAAATAAAACTTCAGGTAACCAAATGAATAGTGGAATTTAAAATTTGTCAGAATGGGTTGTAAAAAGTAGGTTGAGTGGTTAAAAACTTAAAAAACTATAAGAAACAACTTCTTCTCAGTGTGGTATAAAATTAAAATTCTGCATTTAGCCAAAGATACCACTCCAAATAACTATAAAAGTCCGAACATTTAAAAGTTTAAAATTAGTAGTCCAGGAAATAAAGGGGATATTAAGTATTGCAGATATTATAAATTTGACATGCTTATAGAAGTACGGCTTCAAATAACCAAATAAGTATTTAATTTGAAATTTTGTGGGAGTTAAAAAAATGGGTAGCAGGAGGCTAAAATGTTCAAAGCCAGTGGATAAACTATTTCTCTGTGTGATATAAAACTGGAATTCGTCAAGCAGTTATAGGGACCACTCAAATTAACTACAATGTCTGAAAATTTTAAATTTCAAAATGAGCCTACAGGAAATAGGTTAAGGAGGGGGAGGGATGGTGGGTGATGGGGTGTACAAGTAGGAGGTAGAAAATTTAAATTTGACAAGAATGTAGAGGGATAACTTCAAATAACCACATATACATTTTAATATTATTTATTTCTAAGGAGGGTGGTGATATGGGGGTTAATTACTTCTTAAAGTGTTAGATGATTAACATTAATCAGATGGATATAAGGATCAAGGGCTGAATTCTTAAATTTTAAAATGATGGAGTGGAAAATAGGGAGGGATTTCCCCTAAAAATGTTTCCAAAGCTATATAAATACAATTATTGTAGAGGTAGACACTTGAAATATCGTCATGCAATTCAATAGACCTTCCCGGATTGCCGAATAGTGTCTGAAAAAATAGAATTTCAAAATTGAAGCTCAGGAAATGGAAGCGCTTAAAATGTATACAACCAATATATTATTATCACCGTGTCTTACTACCTGTTCTGGTTATACGCACTTACGCTAATGTGTAATGGTAGGGTGATTGTGAGATGAAATGGAGGACCTACAGTTTGACGTGGAATCTGAACCATGGTGGAGGCCTGACATTCCCCACACTCACAAGTTGTGATTAATATACGTCTTGTCAGAGGTGAAGGAAAGGTTTGGTAATCAGATGAATCTGTGCTGGGACTGAGGATTGAACCCCGAACCCGAGCACAGAAGTCCAACACCTTACCCCTAGACCACTAGGTCACATACAACCAATATAGAACACTCTTTTTGATGTGGTCAGGTTGAATGAAATAGCTTATAAGATAATCTAATAAGTCTTAAAATCTCAAATTGGAATTGTGAGAGCTAAGAAGGGTGAAGGGGAGAGAGGGGTTTGGAAATGAGAGTAAACTGCCGTCTTCCAAACAGAAAATATACTTTTATGCATGAAAGAAAATTTAAATTCTAAAATTTACTGCTGGGAAATGGGGAGGGGTCCATAAAGTTCCCTAAACTACAAAAACTTGATATGATGGAACACTAACTTTGTAAAGGCAGAGGAAAATAGTGTAAAATACTAAAAGTAAATGAATACACAAACTAAAGTCTATCTTAAAGGGGATACATTAGATTTACAAATACATAGCTATTATCACATATCTAGGAGTGACATAACAATTAAAATAAACCAATTCAGGTGACAGCTTGGTGGCCACGATTCTCTTTGGAAAATCATGATGCTTCCTATTTAATATGTTTCTGTAACCGAGTATATTATTTAATTTATGTTATTTGGTGAAATGTGATGGTAATTTTTCAAACATGTTTCTAAAGTTTGTGTTGTCAATGGGGCGCAACGGCCGCCCTGTGATTGCGCTCGTTTTTTCACTCGGTTTAAAGATTAGGTAATATTTTCTTTCTAAGATTTTTTATCTATTAATTGCCATAACTAGTTTGTGATTGCCATGGTTGGCTCAGGATTGATTGTACGTCAAAGCTTGATCTAATACATTATGAAATCAAAGTGACCAGAATATTATGAAATATAACAATGTCCAAATTTGTTTGACACATATTTTAATTAAATTTCTGTTAAATCATATTTTTGTACTATTATTATTATTGTTGTATTGACCTTTTAATGATAGTGATCATAAATTTAGTCTCGAGCCTGTCCAAACTATATAAACAGAACTCTTTTTTTTTTTAACATTTTAGTAGATAATTTTTACACCGAACACTTAGTAACTATAGCTGTGATTAAAACAATATTTGGGCATAGTTAAGAGTATTTTTACATATACTTGTACTGTCAACAATTTTACTCACTTTACTAAACTATTTTATTTTGATATAAATATTTATTTTTAAGAAAATCCGCGATTATTAAATGTATGAAAATATTGTTCTTTTAAAGTAAAAATAATCTCATACAAAAGAGTTTTCTGTGTAAAAAAAATAATTTTAGTAAAGGAGAATAGAAATAAATGTAAGAGATATTTAATTTTCCATACAGACACAAGAAGGTGTTGAAAGAGTGTAATAATTGGACAAAACATTATGATATATTTGTTGTATGATCCTAAAAGAGCATTTAAAGAAATAAGCTTAATTTTCAGACTTGATTTTACTATAAACTGATTTAAAACCAATTTGTTACCTCTCATTGCACATCAGATAAAATAATGTTGAATATAATCTTTCCATTATTTAAAATAAGGTAATATCGATACCAAATATATACTTAGGAAACTCTTTTTATTGTATTTTCTATGTATTTAACTTTTTTTTTTAGTTTCTAAAGTAGCATATCCTTGTATATTTTGTATTTATTTGACAACAAAATGTAAAAATTAAATGCAACCTTAACAACATGAAGTATTTAATTTCAATTACTGACATATTTTAAGCACACTTTCTTCCCATTACAGCTATCCGCGTATTTACGCTAATGAATTAGGAATGAGGGAGGTAAATTTGTTGGGAAATGTGCCCATATTTGCGTTGGAGAATTATAAGTATTTTAGGAAAAAGCACTCTCATTCCACCCGATCAGGATTCGAACACTGGTGTACCAGTTATTTGCAGTCCATTCTAATGAAAAAGTGAATAATCCTAAAGAATTGTGACTGCAGAAGCTGGTAACAAAATATTTAATAATTCATTTACAAGCGCATTTCAAAGTCTGTGTGTTGCTTACTTTTAAACGCTGTAGAAGCACTGGCATTTTATATTTGTTTCCAACCTTCTCCATTGTTTGCAAAGTTTTGTTCAATGAAAGGGGGGGTGAGGTGAGTTAACGGATTGCCACTAGCTGATCTATTGTACTAGGAGAGACAAGACAGCAACTTTTAGCTCTCACTCTATCAGTTTGTCTTTCTGATGAGAAACATTTTGAAAGTGAGTTGTTTTAAAGTATTCTCGCTTGGAAGCACTGTTATCACTGGATATTTTAAGTTCTACCTCAGTTGAGGGGCGCAACAACTATCCCGTAAGGCTGGGTGTCTGTTATTTCTTTCTCTGTGAATGAGGGAAGCTGTTCATAAAAGTGATGGGCATAATAGAATGATTTTAAGAATCGAATACTTATTCGATTCGTTGACAAATAATCGAAAGAATCATTCGAATGATTTTGAGAAGTAGTAAAGAATCGGATGTTAGCTACTTATAATTAAAAGTAGTTACTAGTTACTAGTTTTGCTTTGTGCTACTATTCTCTTCACCCTGTTGTCGGATATCCCAACACGCATTCTTTTGCGTTTGCAGCTTATCAACACTTTTATATTACTGTATTTAGTTCCTTGTGCTAGTGTCAAAGACCAAAGTACAGCCACAACAAAATACTATACAGTGAACGCATTAATCACATAAGTACCTCTCAATTAATTGTAAATACTTTAGCGTACGATTAATAATAAAGTAAAGAACATACGTTTGCCTTTATGTTTAAAAGAGTAAATAAATGACCCTTTAATATTGCCTGAACATAAAAAAAATATAGCTTACAATCCTATTTATATATCAGGTAAGTGATAAAATACTTTCGATTTGAGTATCTGAATCAATTATAGTCCTGAAAGCTTCACTTAGAATCAAACACACAATTACTACTCGAGAAACGACCACGTAAGTTTGCTGGATAATGATATTTTGTGTTATAAGAATGTAAAATTATTTTATCGAATTAAATTTTAATACGATCTGGATATTACGGCCGGGAAATGTTTTATTAAATACCTACATAAAAAGTATATACTTATCTATTTAAAACATTTGATTAAACGTTAAAAAAAATATTATTATTATTATTATTATTAGCACCGCGTCTTACTACCCGTTCGGGTTATACGCACTTACGCTAATGTGTAATGGTAGGGTGATTGTGAGATGAAATGGAGGACCTACAGTTTAACGTGGAATCCGAACCACGGTGGAGGCCTGGCATTCC
>CABEEJ010000893.1:52628-95604 GCA_901482245.1 Timema douglasi | reverse complement strand
TTTTTTTTTTTTTTTGAGAGGGGGAATGAGAGAGAAGAATTCCCAGCTATTTAAAAGAGGTCTCACATTTTATAGTTAACGTATCAGTTTGATTTATTGCAATGACGATAACAGCATAAATTTTATCGTCAAAATGAGCTCCAATAAAGCAATTACATCAATTACAGCTCTCACCCAGAACCCATGATCGTGCATGGCGTCTGGACCACGTCTGTTCAGTTCTCCGGATCTTAGCAGAGAGTGGGAGAGAGCTTCTCCCCGAAAACTACATCAATCGCCAACTTGAAGGGTGTCTGCTTCCCCTTAATTGTTATGTCCTCTTGACCATTTAGCGAGGGGGCAGGGATAATTGCCAACTCTCCACTTTAAAGATAAGTCTTGGTCAGCATTGAACTACATTCAATACGGCGTGTGCACTCAAGAATCCATTATTTAGTTTACTCACGATCTAGTTCAGCACGACTTCATCATTTAGAACCCCTACAGTATACAAGTTAACTACAGTAGCCCCATGGCTTCTTTGGTGCTGACTAACAGCTGACTTCTGACAGTCAACATTTATGTATATACCTAAATTTTGACTGTCAGAAGTGACAGCTGCTAAACACATGTTTTTTGCCGATCATATGGTTCCGCGTAGGGATACGTAATTTCGTCTGATAACTTTACAAAGCCGTCAGCTGTGAGCTGTCAGTCAGCACCAAGGAAGCCATGAGGCTACTGTAGGTATACTATAGAATAAAAGCAATTGGACACAGCGCTTAACAATTTTTTTATTTAATCCATACTAATTTATTTCAAATTGCATTTTAAATTACTTAACATATACTTAACATAAATCTGCGACATAAGTATTACCTATTTCAAGGGCTGTCCGCAAAAGTCGAGGACGAATAGACTACCTTATGTTAAAGGTTACATGGAGGGTGGGAACGCTAAAGTCCGTTCACAATAGGTTTTTACCTGGATGACAGTTCGAAAATCATATGTTTAGGTTTTGGGTTGCCAACACTTGTAAAAGATCACTGTTTTGTTATAAATGTAAAGATCTTTAATTACCTGTTATATATTACATTTAAAATAACGTAAACTTAAGTTTTCTCATACCATTTTTTTTAATAATTTCTTTTTATCAAACTCGAAACAATATTTTAAACATAATTAAAAGTACTTATTCTTCGTTTTGGAACGTTATTGATTTTGTGTAATATAGTGCACATATCAATACTTTTTAATACAGGCATCGTATTTACTTGGAAAAGAGAAAATTCTTTTCGTTTTTTTACATACAATTAAATATTTTATGATTATTTTATCGTATTTTGAAATATTTAACTGAATAAAATATTTTCATCAACTGCGTGTCTGCATCATTGTAATAACTTGTTTACCATCATGTTCAACCATATGGTTTAAATTCGTCAGTCGCCATTTTGAAGCTATGTTCGTTAGAAGTTTTTGTGAAAGTGGTGTGAATATTTTTTAAGAGGAATAAAACTATAAATAAACTTTGTTTCCATCCTCAAATAAATATATAAATAATATTGGCCTAAATTACTGTGGTTAACTATCACATTAATACATTACCATCTATTTTCATTACAGTCTTCCAAAGTGATAGATGTCAGCTGTTGGCGTAGGGATATATTAGGGATTACTTCTAGTAACATTTTGAACTGTCATCCAAGTAAACTTAGCTCGTGAATGAATATTATGTCTTTTTTGTCCTGGAATCAGCCTCAGCAAAAAAGTGGCAGCCCTAGTGCCTCCCGTCCAAAGTTTTTCGTCATGAAGAAGAAGATGGGCTACTGTTTATAACCCCCTCACCCCTCTCCTTCTTTCTAGTGCAGAAGTTGTATACAACAGAAAGGCTGGCGTGAGGTTTACGGCTGTCACTTCCGGTGAAGGGGAGTGAAGGGGGAACCACACAAACCTTCCACAACGCTGGTATCCACCGACTTAAACCTCAACGCTCAGGAGAGAGCCGGTGCAGTTGCTTTGAAGCAGAACCACCGTCTAATGATGTAAACACAGGTGCCAGTCTTGTTTTGTCTGGTTTAGCCTGGGTCAGGGAGGTCAGGGTTAGACTCGGCCGGGTTCACTTACGTGGCGTTTTTTTTACCCCTTAAATGGGTATCACCATTCAATTGCAGGCACATTTACTCTAAAGTACTATACCTTATTTATCCGAACACCATAAGTATAAATATACGTATAGCCGGCACGGTACAGCTCAATTTTCATAGGAAGGGCCCTATCTGACAGCTAGGAAAGCTACTAGTTCTACTTTCACGTTACGTCAGGCTACGTTATCTGAAACTATCATTTTTGATATTATCAATAACTATGTCCTAAAATTGGTAAGATGTTATCAAATTTGATCATAAAAAAATGTTTGTATTTTCTCATTGTTTATTCCTATGAAAACTGAACTTTAGGTAGATGCGGAACACAAAAAAAACACCACCTACTATTTAACCCCGTCCCCTTTCTTTCTCTCTCTCACACATACACACACGTTCTAGCAAACACACATTTGTAAGCACGAGAGGATGGATATGATAATATATGCAAACTGACAGGCCTATTTACTGAGAATTGCAATGAATCTTCCGTGACGCGATGGATAACATTCTGTTCCAAGAAGAACTATCGGACACGGTTCAGTGGCCGCGTGGTCTAACGCGCTACCCTCGCAGTGGACTAAATTTCCGATAACGAAGAGCTCAAGGTTCGAATCTCGGTAGGGTGTATCGAGTTTTTCCATAATGGTTTTCCACTCTCCTCCCACGCGAATTCGAGTACACTTCCTTTTATTTTAACCTCCCTGAAACCATTATCGTAATTCGTACATAAGCGTATAACCTGAACAGCTAGTAAGATGCGGTGATAATCTTTTTTATATATTGAGCTGACCGTACTAGAGCTCGCTTCACCCCTCTCTTATAAGGTTGTCAGTGGAAAATATAAACACTTATCAGGGGAATAGGATTTTGGTTTTTCAAAATACAAGTATACATTTCAAAAAGCTTGACGGGGACTTGTGAATTAAAACTATTTGTGGTAAAATAATATCCACACACCCGCTTCTTTCTTATTTTATTTTATTAATTTGAGGTATTTCACGTGCACTTGCTAAACTAACCGATTATCAACACACGATAATTTCTATAGGTGAAAGTGGAAGTGCCCACCAATTTTGCCAGGAAAGATATTTTCACATACCTTTGACGGTTATTCTACTTGCCATAGTCTACATGGGACCGACAGATTTACTTCACTTCCAAAGGAAGTTTTGATACGAATTTTTATCGCTCAAGAAAAATCCGTCGACCCTGTATGGGTTTGAACCCGCCAACATGCTTCACTCTTGCCGATGAAACCGTTGAAGAGAAGATGGAGGAAGTATGATTCGGACAATATGCTAAATGGAATATTCATTCCTTTGGCCTTAACCACACTACTGAGTGAAATTACATTTTGTACCTGCGAGGGCGGAATGTACCGGCGGGGAGGCGCGGTGGGTGGTGCCCCTAGTAGCAGCAGCACCGTGAGGACGCCCAAGGTGGCTACGAGGGCGACACAGCGCCTAGCAACGCGACAGTACCGCATGACGCCTGCCCTCCACCTTCAGTCATTCAGCGGACCTCCTGCAAACACACACATATAGAATTCTCTTGAAATTCACCCTTCTCGCCTTGTCAGATTAGATGGTATAGTGCCACAGGCTGATAAATTCCCTGCCTCTGAGGGTCTCTGATTTGAATCCCGACTAGATGCAGAATACTAGTGGTTCGGATTCCATTGTTTTCAGAAAGTATTGAGCCTGGCATCCAGAAACTTGAAGGGGCTGTGTCTATTTTTATCAGTACACGACTCTAGTATTTACTTAGTTTTAGGTCCCACACCTTATATTTGTCGGTACCTAGTGTCTGGCCATCGGGCTAAGGGTGCCGGGTTCGATTCCCGTAACGGCTGAACAAAACATCAGTGATGAAATGTAGATTTACCCTTTCACATTGATGATTTAACGGCCGGGGGCTGGTTGTTGTGTCTTTACTAGATTTAATTTAGATCATAAGTCCTATGCTGATATAGTCAGTCGGTTCAGAAAGTGCATGTTAAAATACCTCAAATAATTTTTTTTAAACCTTTGTTCTAACCCGCATCTGTGGTTTCATACACTCTCCCTCCACTCAAAAGTGGGCGCATTTTATCATTATATTTTTTCCTCTATTAATCTAATTGTCTGTGTCTACTTTGGGATGAAGGAAATCTAGAGGTTTGAAGCCCCTTTTCTAAAAGGATCTTCCTATAAAAATTTGTCTGCAGTACCACAATGGCTGGTATAGAAAAAAACTATAATTTTCGATAACCAAACGTATTCTTAAAAGAAAGGATGTATCGAAGGTGTTCCCGAGGGGGCTGTAGCCCACCTTTTAGTCAAAAAATATGTACCACAAAAACATTGTAAAATATTATGCTTTCAATGTGTAAACAAATTATTGCAGGACATCTTTTATAATATATTTGTTATTTTGCTTAGATAGTTAGAAAACTTTTAACTTTTTTTAAATACATAAACTATTCATCCAGTTCTGACAAGACCTCTTGTTAATGTGAGGAATGCCAGGTCTCCACCGTGGTTCGGATTCCACGTTAAACTGTAGGTCCTTCATTTCATATCACATTCACCCTACCATTTGCACATTAGCGTAAGTGCGTATAACCCGAAAGGGTAGTAAGACGCGGTGATAATAATAATAATAATAATAATAATAATATTCATCCAGTTTTATTTTACGCGTATGATTTATCCAGGTTCAACAAAGGTTTTAAAAGAAGAGTGGGGGCTGCGGAACCAAAATGAGGTCTAATTGCGGTGCAAACTGCTCGTGGGCTTCGATTCCCTTTTTCTTCACAAACATATAGTAATTTTTGATTAAATACTGTCAGGAATGGGGCCAGTTTAGCGTGACATTGGCTCATTCCATTCTGGTCTAGGTAGGTAGGTGTCTTGTGTTTGGTATCGAGCCGCACTAAGTCTGAATATGAAACTAGTCCCTGATTATTTATTATCTTTAATGTTTTACACCCTTTTATTTATTACAGGGTGTCCAGTGACCTGAAAAACAGAAAGAAGTCAGGGAATTTGATCAAATTTCTGGAATTTTCCCATATTCACTCAAATAAAACGAAACTTTCATTTGCAATAGTCAAAATATAATTTTTCTTCCGGTTAATACTAATGATTACAAATCTTCTTTAGATCAGTTGTACCATTTAAACATACACATCTAAGTTCTCAGACAATATGTTATTTTCAAGATGTATTTCCACCCCTCTACTCTGCACACTTAGCAAAATTAAATCATGGGCGCGTGTGTGATAATTCGATTACGTTATAGAAAGAATAAACTAAAAAAAGAATGTCTCGCAATTATTTTAAATTGTACCGGTGTAAGGAAATTTTTTAAATGCTCATTATGATCTCATTAAAATCTAACTTTGATATTACTACCCGTTAGCTCACTGCTCTATGTCAGGATGAAATCCTTTAACCCCTTCATAGAGTGACACAAATTCAAGACTTGTACGCGTCTAAAATATTACATTAAATTGGATCTTAATAAAATAATACCCGCTTCGTTGGCTGCTTGGTCCAACGCACCAATCTCGTGCTGGACTAGACTTCTGAAGACGGGGAGATTGGGGTTCGATCCTGGTCGGGTGTACTGAGAGTGTTTTTTTTAAAAATGGTTTTACACTCTTCTTCCACGTCAACGTAGGTAAACTTCCTTTAAATTAAGCCTTACTAATCCTTAACCCATTAGTGTAATTAATACATAGAGGTACATCCTGAACGGGTAGTAAGACGCGGTGCTAAAAATATTATAATATTTTTAATATTTAGTGACTGGAAAAGTTGTAAATTGACTCTGGAAAACCTGTAGGCCTACAAGTCAGGGAATTTTGAAATTTATTTTTCTGAACACTTTTATTACTATCCATATAAGTATAATCTTTAGAAAAACTTCTTCCCTCCTCTCCCTAAACCCCCCTCACCCCCACTTAAATCTTGATACAAGCTTGCTTTAAGTTGGGGTTGTTTTTTTGGACCGCGTCTCATTACCAGTTCATGTTAAATGCATATGAACTGTTTACGATATTGTGTTAGATAGAACACTTGCATTCTCGGGTGGCGAAGTCTAGTTCATTACTTAAAGGTTTTGAATCATATCATTAAGGTGGGATGGTAGGGGACGCGAGAAAAAGTCAGGGTGTTTGCAGTTTTTATGGCAAAACATTTTATTGGCTAAAATAAATAAAATATTACTCCAGTGCAAACATAAAGTTTAATGTTTTTCACATGTTGATATCAACAGTTCCTGAATATCTGTCATAAGTATAGTGGCGTAAGATTAGAAGCCTTTTAAATGAAAATAAAAGGTTGTCACTAAATTCCATGACACCCTTGACCGATATTCAAAAGCTGTTGATCTTCCAATGTGAAGGAAATTAAACTCCCTACCGGATCAATATTTTATTTATTCTGGCCAAAAAATGTTTTGCCTTAAGAACTGCAAAAACGTTGGCTTTTTCTCGCATCCCGTTTCATCCAACCTTAAAACGTTAGTTTCAAGAGTCACTTTTTATTTTACCCGTACTGGTGGCTATGCGGACAAAAGCGTGGCTCCTTTCTGGTCTGGTTTACCGGTAACAAGGACGTTGGGTTTCGAATCCAGTAGTTTTTTTGCTTTACTAAATAAAGAAAATAAGCTTACATTTCCTTGCTGATTTTCTCTGCCTCATTCCTATCTCATTGGTTTAAATATGCGGATATCCCAGATGTATGATAAGACGCATAAAAAATAAAACAACTTAAACACCAAATTTTGTTGATAGAAAGTAACATTACAATAGGCAACTCGAGTGACATATTGTATGGTGGCTAATTATTTTGGTAAATAATTAAATAACACGGAAAAGTGTATTATATTTTAATTATTTTAGCCCCGCGTATTACTACCCGTTCGGGATTATACGCTTATGTACCATTTGCGCTAATGGTTTTGGGGATTAGGAAGGTTACAATAAAAGGAAATGTACCCTTATTTGCGTAGAGTAGGAGTGGAAAACCATTTTGTAAAAACTACCCTCAATACACCCGACTGAGACTTGAACCTTTTTCTCCCCACCATCGGCAGTCTATTCTACTGCTAGATTAGCGCCTTAGTCCACGCAGCCACCGAAGCGGGTTGAGAAGTGTTTTCATTGTTAGTTTTGAAATTGGATTTCTAAATATTATACATATTCAATATGTAAGGGGCATTTTGTTAAAATTAAAGGTTCTTGCTTTCTTTATTCGGAGTATAGTCAATCTCTAATTTTAAGGTTGTGCCCACAGTTTATGAATTAGTTATTTTTTTATGTAGGGAAAAATATTGTGCTATCTGAAACTAGCATTTAGTTCTAAGAAAAACAATGTCAGGGTTTTTATAGTAGAATTTCAATAAAAACGTTTAAATAATGATTATAACCATGACAATATTGTCAAAGATTAAAAAAAGTGGTTTTAGAATAATTATTAATCTTAAGTTTAAAATCGAATAGTGATTTTCAAACAAATCATAAAATAAATATTATTTTTGTCTTCATGCACCGCCTATAAGGACTAAACGAATCGTTACTAAGCTATTAGTTTTGTTTTTATCTATTTTCGTCTGGTGTTATTAATATTATTTGTGTAATAAATAATAATACATCCCATGCTCCAAGCTCTCATCAACGTTACACTTTAAAAGGTTAATTCAGGAAACTAAAAAGCTGTACTTATTTATTACCATACACAAAATATGCTAACAATTGCTACAGAATGGCATAGTGACCTAATATATTTCCCTTGAAAGGTTTTTTAATCTGGGTATTTCTTGTAATTTTTCTAAACATATATATACAAACATTACTAACTAGCTTAACATAATGGCACATGTATTGAACTTTAGCGCCAAAAACTGACTTTTTTTTTGTAGATGTAGGTGAATTTGCATAAGATTTTTTTTAAATGCCATCATCTTGTATCCAACCCAAGATCTCTTAATTATTTGTTTGTTTTTAAATGTCTTCGTTTATTCTGGTAAAGTTACGGTATAGCAGCGTTTTCTATCTACTGTTACACTATAATTAATACTTTACAAATTTAAAAGAAGTTCTGAACAACGTTAGTAAAAGGTTTACACCCGCTTTAGTTCTTGCAGCGATGGCGAAACTTTCCCAACCAGTGTGCCACTTAAGGACTTGCTAGATTTGGAACAGCCCAGTGTGCCCCNATTTACGTTTTTAATGAGTATTTAAAATTCACAAATGGTTAAATATAATTAAATATCTCAAATAAAACTGTACACATTTTAATAATGGCTATATTTTAAAGAAGGAAAGTTTATTGGGTCGTCAAAGTGAATGTATTAGACAATATTAATTTCATTAACTTAAAGTAAAAACGTTTAAAGTAACACCTTAAGTTAAAATATTACAATAAATTGATATATATGTTAAAATAAAAAACTGGCAATCTTTTCCATATTAGTTTGAAACATATCGTATTTTGCCAGAAAAGATATTTATTTTTTGTTCATAATTTGTTGTCTACAACAGAACACAAGTTGAACTAAAGTACGAGCCAAGACTATTTCTAATTTATTGACTTAGCAAAGTTCATTGTAACCTAGCATTGAATGAATGACACGGCTATCGAAATATCATTGACTTTAAAAACTTAAATCACACTGGGAAAAGTTTTATATTTATTTTTACTTTCCCTCCACACATCGGAGAGTAAGTATTGTGATCGTCAAAAAAAACCTAACTCGAGATTTTGACCCCCTAAAAAAAGTGGCTTTCGTTATGCCGTCTGTCTGTCTGTCTGTCTGTCCGTGTGTCTGTACTTAGGTTAGAGCCGAAACTATTTTACTGATTTGGCTAAAACGTGTTAGGCTATCTGGGGTTTTAATAGGGTTACCCCGAGGTGTTTTTGGAATTAGACATCCAAACTTAAAATTAAGGGTAGTTTGCTGGAGGGAAAAAAGACAAAAATTGATTTTCTCAAAATTAGTTTAAAGAATTTTGATTAAATTTTATATCTCGACATTGTTTATCATAATAAATTTTATTCTTGTGCTCTTTGGTGGACAGGGATATTTCTCTTTTCTCAATTTTTCTGTAACATGGTTCCTAGTTCCTTTTGGGCTCAAATCCCGGTAGTGTCCACTGAAGGTGGCTTTTCCTAAATGGCTTCCCACTGTACCTAAGACGCGGTGATAAAATAATAATGACAATTAGAAATATGATAATATTTTTAATACTGCAATAAATATATTAAAGAAGGTTTCCAATAATATTTGCTTTAAAACAAAAGTGTGTTAATTAGTAGAGAACAAATAGTTTATTAACAAAAGAATTGTCAAAAATATTTCAACAATTCCAAGGCATAAAACTGTGGCGGATGTTGTATTAGTATTCCTTGATTGTATCAATCCGTGCATTTTATTCCGCCTCAACATTTTATCTGTGACGTAAGGTCAACATTCAAGGTCGGATTACATTATTGATGCAAATGTGTAGCCTGGTCTTGAAAATAATTTGAATAGTAACACACGCATGTGCGTACGCGGCCCCCGCACGAAGTAGACGCACTTTCATTTTAATGGTAGTCGTGTTGTCTAAGGTATCGTGAGATCGGTGGTTTGAATCCTGGCTGGTTTTTTTTTATTATGGGTTTTTCCATTCTTTTTTCTGCTAATCCGAGTGTATTTTCCCTTAAAATACCCTTCTCCTCCCTACTACCATAGATTATCTTTACCACCCCCAGTGGACACGCAAACAGAGGCTTCAGTCCCGTCTTGTCTGGCTCACCGGTGACGGGTAAAATCGTGCTTTTAATTCAGTCTGGGTGTACTGGGATGGTTTTTTCATAAATGGTTTTCCTTATTCCCAAACCAAGTTTTTTCTCCCACCGCGTTTTAGTGTCCGTTCAGGTTATACGTAAACATTAATTGCGCTGGGGGGTTAGGGATAATTAAGTTATAGTTTCATAGGAAATGTACTCGCATTTGCGTGGATGCCTAGCTGGACACCATCCAGGAAAAAACATCCCAGTACATTCTACCGGGATTCAAACCCCGATCTTCTCCGCCAACTGGCAATTATTTCTAACAATAGAGTAATGTATAAGCGGTTAAACCATGCGACCACCGTTGCGACTAACCATCAGTGTAAATATGTGGATAGGCCGGACGGGTAGTAAGACGCGGTGAATTGATTGAGTCGTGTGTTGAACGTACTAATTAAACACACACCCGCTTCAGTGATCGAATGGTCTAAGAGCCACTCTCGTGTTAGACTGGGGACGGGGAGATCGGGGTTCGAATTCCGGTGGGGTCTACTGAGGGTGGTTTTTCATAAATGGCTTCCCACTGTCCTTACATGCAAATGCGGGTAGATTACATCAAAGATACTTCCTTCCTCATCCCTACCCCTATCATGCATGTGTACAACCTAAACAGGCAGTAAGATGGGCTGATAAAAAACTCAAACAATAAAAATCACTTTTTTTTCCACATAATACCAGTTGGAATCAGTGGCGCACTCAGGAATTTACTTTTGAGGAAGCATCCAATCAAGCCTATGGCAAAAATTAAATTTCGATGGAGAGAATGGTGGTTTGGGGAGGGGGGGNACCTCTTGAAGCTACTTCGAGTTGTTTTATAGTAAATAAGACAGTAATATCGACTGGGTTTCCACTAACCCATGGTCGGGGTTCCACAAGAATTTGCAAAAGCATGCTTTATGTTGATCTTTCTATAAATTGGACAATGTGTAAATATGTGAAGAAAGCGAGCTCGTGTGTCCGAAGAAGAAGAAAAAGATGAAGATAAGAGTGGCCACTAAAGGTGCTATTAATTAAAAGTAAGGCTAGTAAGAATATTTTAAAGCCATGTTAAAATATCAAAGGACTACAATTAGTAAATATAAATAGCAATAAATAATTTTGAAATATTTAATTCAATAGTATGAGCTAGCTACTAACTATTAATATTTATACTAACCCTAATGACTTACACGTATACTTTGAAATCCAGCCGTCGAACTTATGTGCCGGCCTATTAAAATCTCCCCGAAATTTTACGAATTATTTTAAGGGCTCCTTACAAACAAAAAAAAGTTGAGACTCACTGAACTAAGCGCATAGATTCAAATAATTTAAGTGTCCTCGCATACACAAATTATCAAAAATATTATTTCTGTACTTTTTTTTTCAATTAATTAGTGTGTTGTTTGTTAATGGTAGCCTTTAAAATAGCAAGTCGTAAGAATTGATACATTCTACAAATCTTCAGTAATCTCTCTATATTATAGTTGTACGTAATATGAGATAGGTTTTTATTAACATTATTTACAGTCTTGAATGGTGAGTTGGGGGTGTTTATATGCCCCTTTTGCACCTCTTTTTGGTTGGGATTGCTTTTAATAATCTTTATATAAAGATGCAAATATTGAATATTACTTATTACGTCATTTGGAGCGAGAGCTGTCAAAGATAACATCCCGAAGAGATCATTCGATATTATAAACGGTGCCACGACGTTAGTCAAATTACGCATACGCTCGTAAAAAAAAGCTTTTAAAAAAACGCCGTGCCGGTATCTCCCACCTGTGTTTCTCTGTAGCGGCGTCGCCCGATCCTTCCGCCACATGGGACGACGTCGTCCGTCCGTCGATCGGTCAGATAGAAAAAGATGCGGTTGGTTCAAGAAGTAGAAGAGGAGGAGGTACTGTAGTCACACATACACACACTCTCTTTCTCTATCCCCTCCCTACATGACTCCCGCGTCCGATGCGTCGCGTCCAACCGAAAACTGATGACTGTCTCGAGCTCGCCCGCTCTGCTTTAGTTGACGGGTCGATCGCGGGCGCCGGGGCTAACTCTTGTTCATGAAGGCCGATGTGCGCATGCGCCGCCCAATGCAGACATTCATAAACTCCTCTAAGAATATCCGACTCGATATAAAAAATCATCCAAATAAAACATAATTATTACTTCGCTGTATTAATCTTTGTTCTCTAAACTACGATCGGCCACAGTTGATCGGTTGAAGATAAGGGTCTTCTCCCTCCCTCTCCAGATGACGGTGCTCTCGATCTTTGATAAGATGGGTGACAGGACATGTCGCGTCGCTGACCTACCTCACAGTCCGTACCGTGTGCTCTGAGTTGGTTTTCCTGTTTGTAAAGGTGGTAATGTTTTTCTTACTTTCCATTTTGTGGGTTACGAACTATACTATATCCAATTTTTTTTATAGGACCGGGCCTTTTTGAAAAGACAAACATGTTATTTTGCGTTCAAAACCATTTTACTATTTTATTAATAATATTTTTATAGGTATTGACAATATATATCAAGAGTGACAACTGCAGATAACATGACTTGACATATATGATATCGTAGATTCGCGAAAGTGGATCTTGTAACTTTTCTCGCTGTCAGATAAGGTTCTGCCTATAAAAATTGGGCTGTACTCTCCCATTCTTCTTTTATATGTGCGCTCAGCGTTTTAATACCCGGCCGGACTATCCTCATATTTACACTAGTAGGTTAGGGAGGAGAGGGGTTGAATTTAGAGGTAATGCATCCGCACCTATGTAGAAGGAAAAGGGAAAACTATTCAGGGAAAACTACCCTCCAATACACTCGGCTAGGCTTCAAAGTTTGACCACGTTCCCGTCCCCGACAGACCGGGCCAGACGAGGTTTGGTGCCTCAACCCACGTGCCCACCGATGGGGTTCTTCTTAAAAGTCTATATTGCTTAGTTATTTTTGTAAAGAGGAAAATGTAAACCAGCAAGTTTACATGAAGAGCATGTGTAATGTTTCAGTCCGACAGTTTAACTTAGTCGATAACGTGTCTGCCTACCGAGTTAAAGGCCCCGCTTTCGATTCCTGGTATGCCCGAAAAATATATTGTAGGTGAAATGTGGGTTTCCCCTTTCACTGTGATGAATTAACGGCCCGGGGCTGGATAGGGTGCCTTTTCTAGATTTAAGTTAGTTTATAAATCATGCGCTGATGTAATAATTTGGTTCAGAAACTGCACGTTACATACCTCAAATAAATGTAAAAAAGCTATAATATTTGACTTGAAGAATAAATCAATTTATTGAAAATTTGCTCTTAATGAAAGTGGTGAATTTTTAGTAAATACACAACACATTGTTGTGGGAAAAACTCAAAACAGTTTGCAGAGGCCTTGATTTTCCGGTGATGGGAAATTTGAATCCCAGCTGGATTTATCAATAGGTTTATCTTAAATAGTGTTTTTAATTGATTTATTTTTAAGTGGGGGTGCACTTTATACCGAATTTACCTACCTCATTAATGTAAATCTGTTGATAGCTCGGAAGGGTAGTAATACGTGGAGCACGGACGAATATCAGTCTGATCTTTCGTCTACACCCCCCGCTCACCCCACCCCACCGCACCTTTCAATTCTATCTGCGGACGTGTGTGGCAGGTTGACTGGAGACTAGGGGATTCTTCGCTGGGTGACTTAAAAAATGAATGTAGATTGTCACGCGATGGTAGCACTGTTTGAATGCATTCATCAGTAATATAAGGCAAGCTGAATTTATAACGAAGTCCGTTGTTTGGCATCAAAAGTGTTTTGGGCTATAGGATAAAAAGCATTCAAAAATGCTCCATTTCACATAATCAGATTTATTTTTTCAAAAAAACTCCCACGTTTCACATAAACAGATTTTTAAAACTAGTTTCATTTCACATGAACAGATTTTTAAAAAAGCTACAGATAACAAAAACTGATTAAAAAAGCTCCATTTCACATAATAAGATAATCTGAGTTATAAAAGTTATTATAGCGTCTTTAAAATTAGTCAAATCGAATTGTATACGGTTGTAATTTCTTACGTTTTTCAATGTTGACAGCAAAAAGTTGACCTTAGTAGTCTTGGGATATAGTACTTGCCTCAGGACAAGATGATCGTGGGTTCAAACTCAGCCGAGATTGACGGATTTTTCTTGAACGATAAAAATCCGTAGCACAGCTTACTTCGGAGAGGAAATAAAGTCGTTGGTCCTGTGTCGATTGTGGCATGGAAAATAACCCTGGAAGGTTTGTAAAAACACCTTTCTTGGTAAAATTGGTAGGCTCTTTCGTGCTCGCTCGTATTCATTTCACTGTGGAAGACAATAGGTAACTCACACTTTCTGAACTCCCCGAGCACATCGAATTTTTACCAGATGGTGCGGGCAGCACTAATCTGCCAACGGGCTGAGTGCATGGCTAGTTCCGAATGGATAGCAATCAAACTAACCTTCGGGCTGTTGACTAAGAAGAAGAATTTAGTAGTCAAACAGAAGAGTTACGATATTTCGAGTTGAACGCGACCGATCCCATCTTGAACCATCGAAAACTCAAATTGTCCAAAATAGTCGGAAAAAATGTAAATACTAAAACGTTTTAAGTATAAAAAGTAATAAGGTATATTTCTTAAATTATATATTATATTGTTTATTGATAAGAGCTACGTATTATTAATACTTTAAAAAAAATGCAGATGTTTCTGTTTGTTTTCTACTTGTGATAGTTGCACGTTGCGTTCATCCCATGTAAATGGACGTGCACTGGTCGTATCCCCGACCTCAAACTTGTTGAGATTCTACTGTAATACATTATTTTAAACACCGCCTGGAATATAAGTAGCCCCTCCCCACCCCCTTAGATCAGTAGTTGGCCCCCTTGGACAATCAGCTAACCTAAATACAACTCAATTTTTATAGAAAGGGTTTTCTATGTCAAGCTAGAAATGTTACTAGATATACTTACACATGTCTGATGGGGAGGAGATCGGGGCTCTAATTCCGGTCGGGTCGACTGCGGATAGTTTTTCCTAAATGGTTTATCACTATCCTACCACGCAAATGCGGGTAGATTACCTCTAAAATGCTCCTTCCTCATCTCTACCCCATTATAGTAATATTATATTCGTACTGTGTAGGTGAGTTGCGGCCTAATCTTGAAACTGTGTACGAGTTGCGGCCCGACTTTTTTAGAGACACGTACTAATTGCAGCCCACTCACTTGAGAGAGAGGTATGAGTTGCGTCCACCTAACTAGCAGTGTTCGTTCTATCATGTCTTAAATTTCAGATAGAAACTATCATCGTCTCATGTTGACGTCCCTCGTAATATTCAAACTTGCTCAGTTCTTGTTATTCAAGGGTTTTGGCAAAAATTTGAAGGTTTGTTAGGTTAGGTTAGGTTAGGTTAGGTCAACATCACGGACCGCAATTTGTACTTGGCTTTAAAAATGTGGGATTGCATTTCAACGGTCTCTTTGAAGGTAAACAACTCTTACGGCCGCAACTCACCTGCAGCCTATTCGTATAACCTGAACAGGTAGTAAGGGGGCGTTTAAGTATTTCGTGGCCCGCTCAGGTGGCCGCGTGGTCTAACGCGCTACTCTCGTGTTAGACTAGACTGCCGATGACGGGGAGATCGAGGTTCGGATCTCGGTTGGTTGTACTGAGAATGTGCTTTACAAAAATGACTTTCCACTCTCCCTCCACGCAAATGTGGGAACACTTCCTTTAAATATAACCTTAATCCCTGAAACCATTATCGTAATTAGTAAATAAGCGTATAACTCGAATGGGTATTAAGATGCAGTGCTAAAAAAAAAAAGTATTTCATAAGAACATTTCTGGCCATTTTAGACCCACTAATCCCCTCTGTAAGCAAAAATAAGAAAACTACTGACCTACCCCTCCCCTTCTGATCATCCTTAAGTTATATTCGTTGACTTTTTTTTAAATTGTTTACCGGGATAACTATTATATTTTATGCAATTAATAAATTGCTGGTAATAAATAAACGTAGAGAATTATTAGTGTGAAATAATTCACAACAAATACTATTGTAAAATTATTTTTAATTTGTCGTACTAAACAGGTAGAATTAAAATAAAAGCTATAAATTAAAAAACTCATTAATCTATAATTAATTGAAATTATAAGAAACATTGTTATTAGTGAATACATTAATTATTATAATTATAAAAAACTCTAAACCACTTTTAATCTGATGATCAAGGTCCTTCTCGACATTTTTAATTATTATTATTATTATGTGTCCATTTGCGGTGGCCGGGTCACTGCGCCATTCTTGCCCGTCTCTTTCTGTCTTAAGTAAGCATTGCTCTGACACCCCCCCCCACCCCCCCGCCTTCCCCCGCTCCCACAGTAGTTTGTACGTAATACTTGAACACCCTTAAGACGCAGTGAGGAAAAAATGTATTTTTACGTATTCATACATTAAGGCAGGCTGCCACATTTTAGTTAAGTCGGTAGCGTGTCTCTCTGCTGAGCTAAGGGTTCAGGATTCGATTCTTGGCATGGTCGAAAAATGTATCATTGGTGAAATTTGAGTTTCCCCTTACACATTGGTGAATTAACGGCCGGGAGCTGGGTATTGTCTGTTCTAGGTTTAAGTTGGTTTGTAAGTCGTGTGCTGATATATAATCAAACGGTTCGGAAAGTGCACGTTAAAGGCCTCAAATAAATGAAAATAAAAAAAACATATGTTATTATTATTATTATTAGCACCGCGTCTTTCTACCCGTTCTGGTTATACGCACTTACGCTAATGTGTAATGGTAGGGTGATTGTGAGATGAAATGAAGGACCTACAGTTTAACGTGTCGAACCACGGTGGAGGCCTGGCATTCCTCACATTCACAAGATGTCTTGTCAGAGGCGAAGGAAGGGTTTGGTAATCAGATAAATCTAAAAAACATATGTCATGGGATCTGCAGCTTTACCTTTGCTAGATATTATCAATGTTGATAACACAAAATATGTTTTTTCTAAAAAGCCCTTCCCACGAAAATTGCATCATAGTTGTGTTTTTATCGTTCACATGTGCATCGTAGGAGTTTTCCCCCCGCCTCCCACTCGTTTTTCTCTTGAAAAACTTTAAATGCCAGACAGCTGAGACTTCCTTATCAATTCTGCTAGTTTATTATTATTTCTGACGAACCCTTTTAAACGGGTAATTTGCACAAGGTCACTTAACAATGGACCACGCTTTGACGCTCGTAGGCCTCTGAATAATTGTGATCGTGTATCCTATTTTCCATTGTTTCCGTAACGGGGTTAGGCTCACAACAGGCATATGGGCTAGAGCCCTGGGTTTGATCCCGTCAACTTATTGATAATCCTACAAAAAGACACTTAGACGCTTGTGAATTTCAATACTCATAAAATGTGAATTGTATTTTGGTTGGAAGACTTTAAAATGTTACTGCCGAAAAAAGTTTATTAATATCCTAAAAATGTATTATAAAATATGCATGCACACACACATATATATATATATATATACATACATATATTTATATATATTTACATTCACACAACAACTTAGCATTATAAATAGACTATACTGTATATTTATAAATATTTCTAATTATCAAACAAATGAACAATAAAATGCATCAATGATCTTTTTAAATAAATATTCTTTTTTTGAATAACCAATTATTTCACAGGTCCCACCGAGGGCTTACCTTTACATTTCTTCCAGGATACTGTGAGGGCTACATTTTAAGTGAATGCGGGCTGCATCTGGCCCGCGGGCTGCTAGTTGAACCACAGTGGTTAGCTTATAAGATAGGATCAGAGTGTAATTTGTCAAGGTAATACTGCTACCTTTTAGGGTGGATAATGTTTACACACGGGTGATGTTTTCGTGCTGAATTCAGCAGAAGTTTTTTTTTGCTGCGAATCTTACTACCCGTCTGTCCTGTACGCGTTTAATTCGCCTAATAGGAGGAAGCTAGAATTTAGAGGAAATATACCCGCTTTTGCGTGGAGGAAGAATGGGAAACTATCTAGGACAGTGCTTCCCAAACATTTTAGAACCACGACCCCATCTTTAAACGACACACTTTCGTAACCCATATAGTTTTAAGAGACATGAGGGGGATGGAAGGGGGGAGAGGAGGGTTTTATTTATTTCAATTTTTTAATTTTCTTATTTTTACATTATTATGAATTTTAAAATAAATCATAAAACGTTAACATTTCAAAACTTTTTTCGTGGCCCATCTAAAACTCTGCTTGTGAGCCACAGTTCTGGGACCATTGATCCAGGGAAAAACACTCGGCAGGTGTTTAAACCCAGACCTCGTCATCATCGGTGAACCAGACTAAATGAACATTACTTACAGTCCACTTGCTCATCTGTGAGAGTTAAATCAACACCGAATGCCCCCTCTCCCTTTCTTTTTTTTTACAGGCTGTATTCAAAATTATTTCAAATAAATTACTATATTTTTTAAAAGTTAAAAACATCTCAAATTTAAGCAAAATTTCCGTTTTTAAAACTTCTTCAAATTATTTGCTGCCCGTAATATAGTAAGTAGGCCTAAAATATACCAAACAAGAAACTTTGGGAATATAATTACCACGACTCGCTTCGGTGGCCGAGTGGTTTAACGTGCTACTCTTGCATTAGGCTATAGTGCTGATGACGGGGAGATCGAGATTCGAATCTTGGTCGGGTGTACTGAGGGTTGTTTTTCCAAAATGCTTGTCCACGCAAATGCGGATACACTCTTTATAAATATAACCTTCCTAATCCCTAAAATCACTAGCGCAATTAACGGATGAGCGTATAACCCGAACGGATAGCAAAACGCGATGCTAAACATAATAGTGCACCTAACAGTAAAAACGAATCAAAAGAGACTTAACAGGTTTTTTTTCGGTGAGTCTTACTACCCGTTCAGGCTATACGCATGCGTACTAATTACGCTAATGAGCTAGGGATGAGGAAGTTTGAATTTATAGGAAGTGTACCCGCTTTTGCGAGGTAAGAGAGAGGGGAAAATCATCTAGGGAAAATCACCCTTAGTACGTCTAACCGGGATCGAACCACGATCTTCCCTTCATCGGAAATCTATTATATTGCGAGAATGAAGACTTAAGCTATGCGGCCACCGAAGTGGGACACATGACAGTTTATTTTGAAAATGGGCCTAGTATTAAACTATCTTAAGAAATATTATTTTATTATCAGGATGTTTTAAGGTGTATTTTCTAACCGTTTATATAATACAGGACTTAATGAAAATTTTCTAATGGCGTGCCATGCCACTTTTCGAGTTTGTCTCAAATTTACCTTTAAAATGCAGCTCATTTGCTGAAACATACTTTGTGAAAACCACCTGCAAAGTCAGGTGTGCGCTAAATTGTTTCTTGATTCAGGAGGTCGGAGTTTGAACACCTATAGGGATAAGGTGTATATTGGTTTGCCCGTCTCTTCTGTGGTTTTATGAGAGTGTTGTTGTTTTAGTGTTGGTACAGTAGCCCCATGGCTTCTTTGGTGCTGACTGACAGCTTTGAAACGTTACCAGACCAAATTATGTATCCCTACGCCAAACCATATGATCTACAAAAACATTTGTTTAGCAGCTGTAACTTCTGACAGTCAAAATTTAGGTATATACCTAAATGTTGAGTGTCATAAGTGAGCTGTGAGCTGTCAGTCAGCACCAAAGAAGCCGTGGGGCTACTGTAGAGTGGTTTTGATTGTTGTTGTCGGGTTGTTTTAAAAGTGTTAAAGTTTTTTTTAAAGAATTTACAAGTTATTTTAGTTATTTTCAAATGGTTTTGATGGTTGTCGAGTTGTTTTGAAACTGGTAGAGTGTTTTTTTAAATGGTTTTCGAGTTGTTTTAGTGATTAGCGAGTGGTTTTGAAGTCTCTCGAGTTGTTTTATGGATGGTTGAGGTGTTATGAGGTTCTCCGGGTTGTTTTAGGAATTATCGAGTTGTTTTGAGACTGGTAGTGTTTTTTGGGATCGTTGATTGGTTTATATTTTGATTGGGATAGGGATGAGGAAGGAAGCAATTTAGAGGTAATATAACCGCATTTGCGTGAAAGGAAAGTAGTAGACCATGTAGGAAAACCACCTTCTGTAGAACTGACCGGGATTCGAACTCCGATCTCCCTTTCATTGGCAGGACAGTGTAATACGAGAGTGAGGCCTTAGAGCTTAGACCATTAAGCCACATGAGTGATTTTGGGATTGTCGAAATGTTCTGCTTCGGTCATTGATTTCAGGGGTTCTCTCGTAAATTAGGCAGACCCTTGGTTGTCGCCCAGGGCGCGATGGTACTAGGGGCGCAATCAAACTCTTTTGTGTGTGTGTTAGTTTGGAAAAATATAATTTAAATTTAATAAGCTAATAATTATTGCTAACTAAAGAAATAGCATCTACATATTTTGATATTTAATTAAAACCTTCCTAAAATACTAAGAAAAAAGAAAAGAAAGGGAAGACGGGATATTATTTTTTCACACATTGATGAGGAGGGTGTTGGGAGGCGACGGGGAAGGAATATCTCCACTTAATTTTTATTTATCTCTTTGTTTTATTTTTTGTCTGGTATTTTTGCACCTTTTAACTATCATTTCACGTCACGAGGGAGGGAGGAAGGTGTTTGTTTGTATATACTACAGAATACTACTGAGACGCAAATTTTAAATCTTGTTCAGGAGGCATAGAACCTTTGATCTGGCCCTGATTGTGTTAAGCTGTGCCTGTGATTGTTTTTGGTTGAGAAAATGTGCGGATAACGTGCATACTTGAATCACGAAAAGTGATAAGAGTTAAGGTCAGTTTCATTTGTTCGTGTTTTGAACATTAAGTGCTTTTCCCACGTTGTTTGCGTGCACAATGATTAATGGAGGGGGGAGAGGATAAAACAAGATAAAGTAAAAAGTTGTCCCAGTTTTTTATCAAGCCTATCTGACATACACTTTTTGAAATGATAACATCAGCACGTACAAACTAACTTAACTCTGATGAAAACACAATACGCAGTCATCTGGTCGTTGATTCATCACTGTGAAAAGGCGAGTCTCTATTTCACCAGACACATTTTTAGACCATATTCGAAATCGAAACCTACAGGCTCAGCTCACCTAGACAGACTCTCTACTGATTGTGATAATGTATCGGACTTGGTATCGTGCAGTGTATCTAAACATGATACTCTGTTTATTATTTATTTGTTGTCACCACATCTTACTTTCCTTTAGGGTTATACGAACATGTACTATTCACGCAATTACGCTAGTATATTTGGGATGAGTAATGTTTAATTTTAAAGAAGTGTACCCCCATTTGCATGGAGTAGAAAACCATTTGGGGAAAATCATGCTCAATACACCTTACCGGGGCTAGAACCTTGATTTCCCTGTCATCGGTAGTCTATTCTGTTGCGAAAGTAGCCCCTTGCACCATGCGGCCACATAAGTGTTTTTTTTAAACCTTTCTTTTAGAGGTATATTTTTAGTGGCTCCTCGTCTTTCACCTGTCTTAATATCCGCATTATCATACTAATGGTCTAAAGATTTAGAAGGTATAATTCAGGGGAAATGTACTCACATTTGTGTGGATGTAGAGCGAAAAAAATTAATTAGAATAAAACACGCTTCACTGCACCCGGCCAAGATTCAAACCCAACCTCTCCAACACTGTAAAACCAGAACAGACGATGTTGATGTCTTAGTCCGCACAGGCACCGACGTGGGTCATTTAAAATTATCTTCTTACATATCTACTTATTAAAAAACATTTATTTCTTCTTTCGCGTATATTTATCTATTATGGGCAAGGACATTCTCATTGTAATGATAACATTATTTACGGTTAAAATCTACACTTTCAAGAGACATGTGTCTAATCTAATGGCATAATGTGGATAGAATAATTATCTTGTATTCTCAATCTCTTAGCTACCTATAATAGTGTGGTCCAACTGGCGGGCCGCGGGCCAAATGCGGCCCCTGCTCACTGAACATATGGCCCTCATAGTAAATATCCCGGGAAGAAAATTAAAGGTAAACTCTCGGTGTCAGATGTGAAATAGCTAAGGATTTAAATATTAATATTTATATAGTGTCATGATTGCACTTTATTAAAAATTAATTTGGTTAGTGAAAATATATATTTTTAATACTGAGTCGTTTTGTGAGAGTGTGTGTACGTGCATATTTCACTATACATTTTTGGGAGATTAATTAACCTATTTTTGGCTGTAAAATTTGAAAGAAACTACCAACCAAAAATACAATTTATTAAAAGTATTGTAATCGACACAGCATGCATCGAGGCGTTTGTTTGGTTGTAACATTTGTTGTCTTGTGGATTGTAAGTGACAAAACGAGTATTATTGTGTGTTTTGATTTGTTAATAAACAATAGAACATATGAGCAGAAAACTTAAACAGAGTGTCAGCATTCTTCACGGTAAATCAGGCCCTAAGGATAATAAATAGTAATGCTTTCGAGCTGACTGGGCTGACTACGTGGTTTAGGATGCCGGATCGTCGTGTACGTGTGCTGGGGGCTACCATCGTGCCCAATGTACTGTCGTCCATAACCGTGTAGGACTACCCAAAATGTCAGTCAGGCCATAGGTTAGGCGTTCCCTGCTATACTTTGTTTTGTACAATAAAACCATGAAAACCCAAGCCGAAAGACCCTTATCCTTGACCGCAATTCATCCAGACGATAATTAGGTCCACACAGACGGGGGGCAGGTGGGGGGGCAGAATTATAAATAATTGTCTATTCAGTGTTGCATTAAGTTTATGGGCTAACTAAATATATTTTTAGCCCATGGTGCAAACTGATAGTTAGATGTGGGTGGGACCTTGGGATGAGAAACGTTGGCCCACCCTGACACCTAAACTACTCAATCAGAATGAGCCGTATCAAGTAAGACCCCCATCTCACGGCTGGTTGACCGGAATTATGCTCAAAACAGACCTTGCATCTAAGTGCTTTTTTTCTCTCTCCTTCTCACTTGATAAGTAAAATTGGGATCATGGGATCAGTAAAATAGTTTTATTTCATTTTAGAATGATTATATTTCAATTTTGTTGTATAGTGAAATCTCTTTAAAGAGAACACCTAACGCTTGGGGGCCGGAAAAAAAAAATCCCTTTATCATTATAAGAATAACAATAAAAAAAAATTTAAATTTATATGTTTCAGCACAGTTTAATCTTTATACTGTGGCTATTAAATACAACAATATTATTAATGCAATGTGCAGTATTGACTGCAGGATAATTATGATTAACGAATAAATTGATACTGTACAGATTGTCTTTTACGCAAATAAAATGAAATGTTAACAATGACCTTCTGTACTGTACGCGTACAGACTAAACTGCTGGAACCACCCCCGCTGATAGCGAGGAGGGGGTTGGTGGTACTACTTTGATGAACTACCTTAGTTATTACTACGTAGACTATGTTAGAAACTTTCACTAAAGAAGGTGGGACAACTCACACTTAAAACGGGACAGTGGCATTACTGACAGTAGAATTTATAGACTCGTGTTTTCAATTTTGGTCAGGTATATAGTTGTTGTTACACATATATCTACGTCTCTAGCATTGCCCGTGTTCATTATTGGAAGTTGTTTCACCGTAAAAGCCTATGTTATTTTGCCTGGGAGATTTACTCTCTCCGCTATAAAGAATCAGCTATTCAGAGGTGTTCGTTAGTTGAGATGTCACTGTATTTTGTTTAAATATGGTAAAATGGTTCCATTGGTCTCTATTACACTGTATTATAGTGGAAGCTACAGAAAACCCCAGGCACCGAAATACGAGGCCTGGTCCGAGCTATATTACTTACCTAAGTTACGCGGTTATTTGTGGGGTATGACGAGCTCTTAAAGGAAATGTACCCTTTATCCGCCAGTCCGAGTTCAATTGAGAGTTGTGAGACTCGAATTTGTAAGTGGTTGGCGGGCGAGTCCATATTGACCGGTTGCACCACAACATGTGTGTCCACTTGAGAGCATCCTAATCACGTATGCGGCCCCAGCAGCGCTGGGTGCCCCTGTTAGTACGACAACTGGCTGGGTGCGTTGTCACTGGGGCTACAGCCTAATTCAGATATTAGTGGGTTCAAAACCAGCCGGGTCGGTGGATTTTTTCCTAAGCGATAAAAATCCTTAGCACAACTTCCTTCGGAAGGAAAGTAAAGCCGTCGGTACCATGTTGATTGTGGCATGTAAAATAATCCTGGAAGATACGGGAAAATAACTTTTTCGGCCAAATTGTCAGGCTCTTTCGTTCTAGCTCTTAGAAATGATCTTGTGCTGATACAAATCATTTCAGAACACGTTAAATACCTTAACAATAAATAAAAAATAAAATACATCCTAATCTTCATAAGAAGGGTCTTTAGAAAATACCACCATTATTTTTTGGCCAAATTTAGTAACATTATTTTATACATTTTATCTTTCAAAAGCGGCAGCTGCAGATAACCTTACCTGACGTATGACTACGTGAAAGTAGATTTAGAAACTTTTCTAGCAGTTAGATAAAGGCTCTTCCTATGAAAATTGAACTGTACATTAAGAACACTGCCCTTTAGTAGATACAATCATATTTTTATGCGGTTAGCATGACTTACATTTTATCATTTAATAGTGCTACCTGCTTCGGTGCACGCACGGTATAAGGTATCAATCTCGCAATAGACAATACTACCGATAACCGTGAGATCGGAGTTCGAATCCCGGTCGGGTGCACCGAGGCTTTTTACTAAATGGTATTTTCACTCGGCCCCACTTAAATGCTGGTACACTTTCTCTAAATTAAACCTTTATCATCCCTAACTCATTGACATAATTAGTACACCAGCGTTTAACCTGTACAGAAGCGGTGCTAGAAAAACATAATGTTACTTTACAGGAATCTACTAATAATAAAACTGACAGGTGAAGGTAATTTGATTTGACGCATCAATGTATGAACGTAGTTCTACTAACTTTTGTAACCGTCAAATATAGTACTGTGCTTTGTAAAGCGTACCTGTTTTTCTATTATAGCTGATGAGTGGGGGAAATACGACTTGGACCCCACCAATCCTTTAGCAGACTGTACTAATTCGACCCCATTGACCGTACTAATTCGACTCCGTGAACCAACAAAAAACTGCCTTTGGTTCACTTCGAGAGAACATTTACACCCAACCTTAGTGCAACACCCGCTTCAGTGGTCGAGTGGTCTAAAGCGTCACTCTCATGGTAGACTGGCCTGCCGATGACAAAGAGACCGGGGTTCGAATCCCGGTCGGGTCTACTGAGGGCGGTTTTCCCTTAATGGTTTCCCACTCTTCTTCCACGCAAATGCTGGTAGATTACCTCTAGGGTTCCTTCCTCATCCCCACCCCATTATAGTAATTAGTACATATGCGTATAACCTGAATAGGTAGTAAAACGCGGTGATAAAAAAAAGTGCAACACAACAGCTGAGTGTTAACAACGGGGACAACACCTCAACCCCACTACGAGGACCTCACAATGGCGTAATCTCGTCAATCAACCAGCCTAGAGGAGGTACAAGTGTCTAGGAGTGGAATTAAAATTAAGAGTTAAGGAACGTCTCTTTAATACACCATTCAAGTAATATTATAAGTAATTTTTCCGTCTACACTTCTTATTACATCCAATCTCTTATATTTAATCAACTTATAATATCCAACATATTAAAACCTTATTGAGTGATGGACAACACTTCTGCTAATCAACAACTTTGTAATTAATTATCTCCTTGTTAACACAACTTTTTGTATGCTTGATAGGTGACCTGGTGGTCTAGGGGTAAGGTGTCAGACTTCTATGCTGGCGGCCGGGGTTCAATCCTCGGTCCCGGCATAGATTTATCTGATTACCAAACCCTTCCTTCACCTCTGACAAGACATCTTGTGAATGTGGGGAATGCCAGGCCTCCACAGAGGTTCGGATTCCACGTTAAACTGTAGGTCCTCCATTTAATCTCACAATCACCCTACCATTACACATTAGCGTAAGTGCGTATAACCCGAACGGGTAGTAAGACGCGGTGCTAATAATAATAATAATAATATGCTTGATAACTTATAATTTCAATTTTAACATGTTTTATATGTAATTCAACTTTAATATGTTTGCATTGTGTAATAGCCCTTGTTATCTATTTCCTAGATTTTATCAAATTGATCATTCATGTTATTAATCACGTTGACAACCTATCATTAATCACCTTGTATTAATCCTATCAATTGTTTGTAACTGCATAATTGCCCTTATTGACTGTTTCCTAGATGCTATCAAATTAATCTTTCTTGTAATTGTCACTTGTAATAACAACTCCAGTTCAGTCATTAACTTACAATTTCTGCTTTTAAAAACATTCTCAAAATATTTCTAATAATTTCATTTCTTTATGGAATCTTATTCAACTTCTGTTTTAACTATTTTTTGTGTAAATTCAAATGGCTCCTGAACAATTTCTAGGTGATTCTTAGGAAAATAATTTATGTATTTATAAGTGAGTAGATTCCTGACATATCAATTTTTATCCCTTAATAATTAATTCTTTATCACTTCCATCAATTCATATTGTTAATTGACTTAGCATATATATTTTTATGTTCTAACAATCTCCCTTTTGTTCAATCATCACCTTTTTTTCATAACTTGTATTGTTAATTGACTTATAAGTGTATCAATCAATCAATCAATCAATCATCAACCAATTTCGTTCTACCAAGTACGTTTCTTACAATATTCATTCATACTTACTCCTTACTACAAATTAAAAAGAATTTAACTAATATCAAATGTATGAATTGTATTTTTCAAATAGAGAAAGTATTATGATCATAAACATTTGTGGCCTCGATATTATGATGTATCTTGACGTGTGTGGCCTTTAAACTTAAAAGAGGTGGGGCTTACAATTTTGTCTGTACCCAGGCTCATCTATCCGTCTATACCTTAGATCTGCAACAGAAACGGTTTATTGGATTTAACTAATACTTGATATTTATCTTTAGACGCCAAATCTTGATTTTGGTTCTAGCCCTAAAATTAAGTGTAGTGTATTGTTGACTAATTATTATCAAAAATTCTAAATTTTTCTAAATTAGCTCTAAAGATTTTTTTCAAATTGAATATCTGTAAAGTGTTTTACGTGATAAATAAGAATGTATGTTGTTGTTTTTAAAGTTAACCATAATAGTAAAAAAAATTTTGCTCGGCCGAAACTCGAACCCAGACCTCCGCGTCGCTAGTAAACCAGACAAGACGAGCTTGGCGTTTATTCCTACTGTCGACCAATGCCGTAACATTAAATTCGTCCAATAAAATCTTTTGATGGTTTTTGATGATTACACTTACATTTAGTTTTCTTGATGTTGGACAGTATCTTAGCAATACGACTGATATTTGGCGCGCACCGTGCTAAGACCGAGCGTTCTTTCAGGTGAGATACTGCTAGCAGCGCTCCTTGCGATAGGGACGAAATTGTGTACTATTAGAGCCGTATATAATAACCGAGATTCGAACGTCATCCAATCCGCCACTTGACCTGAACTCACTGTTGATTAATATTGTCACCGAATTTTACTACCCGTCCGGCTTATACACATATGTAGCCTACTAATTACGTTAATGTATTAGGGATTAAGACGGTTTAATTTAGAGGTGGTTTATCCGCATTTTCATTGAGGGAGGGTTAAAGTACACTTTCAGTACATCTGACCGGGATTCGAACCCCAATCTTCCCGTCATCGGTAGCCCAGTTTATTGCGAGCGTGACCCGCCTCGGTGGCGTAGTTGGCTAACGCGCTAGTCGTGTTGAGCTCAACCGTTGAGGACGGGGAGATCGAGGTTCGAATCTCGGTCGGGTGACTGGGAGTGGTTTTTCCTAAATGGTTTTCCACTCCCCCTCCACGCAAATTCGGGTTCACTTCCTCTAATTCATCCTTCCCAATTCCTAATCCATTAGCGTAATTAGTACTTAAAGCGTATAATCCGAATGGGTAGTAAAACGCGGTGCTAAATAATAATAATAATAATAAAAACATTGCGAGCGTGATTCCTTAAACCATTCGAGGATCGAAGTGGGTCTGCTTGTTATTCGTTAAGGCCTACTGAGGGATCGGTTGATTCCCGAGACTTGGAACTACATATTATTATTATTATTATTATTATTATTACCACCGCGTCTTACTACCCGTTCGTGTTATACGCACTTACGCTAATGTGTAATGATAGGGTGTATTGTGAGATGAAATGAAGGACCTACAGTTTAACGTGGAATCCGAACCACATTCACAAGATGTCTTGTCAGAGGTGAAGGAAGGGTCAGCCCGAACGGGTAGGGATACACAAGGATATTAAAAAAAGTGCTTACAAGATGTTGTGACCACAAAACTGTGCCCAGTGAACACCCAAAGTTTGTATTATTATTATTTGACACCGCGTCTTGTAACCCGTTTGGGCTATACGATTAAGTACTAATTACGCTAATGGGCTAGGAATTGGGACAGTTGAATATAGAAGAAGTGAACTCGCATTTGTGTGGCGGTAGAGGGGAACACCGTTTAGGGAAAACAACCCCATTTCACCCGATCGAGATTCGAACCTCGATCTCCCCATCCTCGACAGTCTAACTCTACACGAAACTAGCGCGTTAGCTAATTATGCCACCGAGGCGGGTAATCTATTGTACCGTGTATGAAATATACGTCCTATATCGGCCATTTTTACTATAACTTTGGAATTGTAAGCATAAATAACCTTTTTGTTGTACACTTTTTTTAATTTATGATTTTATGCTAAATCAACAAAAAAATAAACGTATACCCGATTAGGTGGTAAGACGTGGCGCTAAAAGAAACAATAAAATACTTGAACAAACCCAATTAGCTGTGCATTAAATTTATGGGAGATTGAGCCCCAAATATATAGGTTTTTGACGGTTTAAAATGAAAGAATTACAGTTTGAAAATAATTCTATATTCATATTTATAGCCTTTGGGAATCATTAGGTAAATATTTTTGTTAATAATATTTTTTAAAACATTACTCGTGGGTTATTTAACCATATAATTATAAATATAAGCACCGCCTTTTATTACCTGTTCAGGTTAGATGCTTATGTACTAATTAAGTTAAAGATTTAAGGAGAGAGAAGGTGGAACTTAGAGGAAATGTACATGCATTTGCGTGGAGAGAGAGAGTGGAAAATCATTTAGTAAGAACCTGCCTCAGTACACTCGACCTGGATTTGAACCCCGATCTTCCCATCATTAGCAGTTCAGTCTCTCACGAGAGTGACTCTTCAGTTCATGTAAAAATAAGTGGTACAACAAAATCGTACAAACTTTATAAGTAGATCGAAGCTTGAAATAAAATTTTCAAAAATAGGTTTTCGGTAAATTACACTTTAACCCAGAGAACAAACATATATTTTTATTTGTCATGTTAAACATTCCTCAGCAAATATGCATTTTAAACCAAAGCTTTACAGCCATTTTTGAAACATATAAAATCCTCTTTCTTAGGTTTTTTTTTGGGGGGGGGCCTCATAAAATGATTCAACATGCATGATTGTGAAGGGAAAAATTTTCACTATTAAAATACTTTCTCTTTATATGAGAAAGTAAAAATGGCAATGCTCAATTATTGTATGCAATCTTACGTGTCGTGTGAGCAGTCTCTTGATAAAACTATTGTAAAACTAATGTGAAATTATTGTACAACAAATTGTATCGTGTGGACCGGGCTTTAGTCTTAATTAAGTTAAACTTTTCTTGGCACGACTTCCACGCACATAAATCAATAAATGGAAACAGTGTGAACGTTATCTTCAAGAAACTTTATGGTTTCTTTTACATAGCCATGGGCGTACGTAATTTAGCATAAAAAGTTATACTAAGATAAAAAGATGGCAATAATTATGAAATAACCAGTAAAGAAGTTACCGCAAATGCTTGTGGTGGGTATATTCATGCACATGGTGTTAAACTACCGTACTATCTTGTAGAAAGTGCTCAACTATCGCACTTTCTTGCGCTTAGTGCTCAATCACTATAGTATTATCTTGCACTTAGTGCTCAATCACTATCGTATTATCTTGCACACAGTGTTCAACTAGCATACTATCTTGAGCACACACACTGTTCAACTATTGTACTCTTTTGCACACAGTGTACAACAATCGTACTATCTTGTACAGAGTGCTCAACTTTCATACGTTCTTGCACACAGTGTTCAACTATCATATTATTTTGCACACAGTGTTCAACTATCATACTATCTTACACAGTGTTCAACTATCATACTATCTTGCACAGTGTTCAACTATCATATTATTTTGCACACAGTGTTCAACTATCATACTATCTTGCACAGTGTTCAACTATCATATTATTTTGCACACAGTGTTCAACTATCGGTATCTTGTACATAGTGCTCAACTATCGTACTTTATTTCACGTAGGGCTCAACTATGGTACTTCCTTGGAGGTAGTGATCCACTATCGTACTTTCTTGTTTGAGATACCGTTGTTGGTTGTACTAAACAAACCATTTTAGTGTTGAATACAACATGTTAGTAAACTAAAGTTTTATTTTTCACTTGCTAGCAAACCCTCTGACACACAAAAATGGTGTACCTTTCTGTCATCAATCCGAACAATCCGTTTGAAAAACCTAATTATTACTAACTTAATCTACATGTTCGTTATTAAACTGTTATTAAATAGTTAAAACCATTATAATGTTTTCAATCATCATCATCGCTGTTATTATTATTATCATTATTATTATTAATATTAGCAGCACCGCGTCTTATTATCCGTTCGGGTTATACGCACTTACGCTAATGTGTAATGGTAGGGTGATTGTGAGATGAAATGAAGGACCTACAGTTTAACGTGGAATCCGAACCACGGTGGAGGCCTGGCATTCCACACATTCACAAGATGTCTTGTCAGAGGTGAAGGAGGGGTTTGGCAATCAGATAAATCTGTGCCGGAACCAAGGATTGAACCCTGGACCTCAAACACAGGAGTCTGACACCTTACCCCTAGACCACCAGGTCACCATCGCTGTTGTTAAAAGGTTCGTTGACACAGAATTGTTTAATAACACCACTATCCACACCTGTGGCCACGCGGTCCAATGCGTTTAAATTCGCATTGCGCTTGGTCGTTGTTTACGGGAAGTTTGGGTTTCGAATGTTTATTGGGAGCACTAAGGAGGATTTTATCAGCCACTCTCCGCGTCAATGTGGCTGTACTTCCTCTAAATCTACCCTCTCTGTTCCTACTACGTGGATTAAGCCGTTAGTAGATTTTATTGTTATGCAATGCGTTTTTACTCCTTATCGGGGCTATATCCATTTAAACTACGCTAATGAGGTTAGGAATGAGGAAGGTAAAATTTAGAAGAAATTTGCCTGCATTTGTGTTGAGGAAGAATGGAAAACCCTTTAGAAAAAACAACTTGGTACATCCTACCCGGATGCAAGCCCAAACCATCGCGTCACCGGTAATTTAATTCATTGCTGATGCCTTTGACGGCCTGACAACTTGGTATATTGGCAGCGAGTGCACTCATTAATTATTTCGCTTAGTGAATACTATCTTGATCCAACCGCATTTTAAAACTGGGTCTGATTAAACTAAGACTTTGTATTCTCTACTATGCTCGAGTTTGATGGGTTTTGATATTTTCATGTGTAATTGGTGTTCTGCCCAAAAGCTAGTTACACAATTCATAAACTTTAACTTAGAAACAAAGTTTTAAATTAACAAACTTGGGACTTACACAATACTTTATTATTCATTTACAAAATGTTAAATTTCAGCTAATGAAAAGCAAGGATCGAGAAAATACACTTTATTACATCTAGTGAAGTATTATGTACCAAGTTAAATAGTTGATTGCTTTAATTCGATTATATTCCATTTTCAAATATTATAATTAAATTAAAACATTTCTGACGTCAGTTTATATTTTAGATCTAGCAGATTATAAACATCCACAGGAAAATACTTTTTACTGATTAATTAGCGAAATAACGTTTAGCCGTTTCCGACATTCCGCATTTGTAAAATCAAAACTTTAATATTTTGAGGTGAAATTCAGAATTGTGACAGATCAAATTGCTTGCCATTGTTCGAATTCTTTAAGTCATAGACTAGGCTGCCGAGGACGGGGAGATTGAGGTTCAAATCTCTCTCGGGTCAACTTAGGGTGGTTTTTCTTACATGGTTTTACACTCTCCCTCCACTCAAATGTGGGTTCTCTTCCTCTGTATTAAACCTTCCCAATTCCTAACCCATTAGCGTAATTATTACTGGCCTAATGTAGCCGTATTTGAACCCGAAAGGGAAGTAGGACGCGGTGCTAAATAATAATAATAATAATCTTTAAATTTGAGCCGTTCTATGCTACTTTTGATATATCTTTTCTTTTTTTACAATGTATCTTTTTCTTATTTAAAGTATTATTACAAACAGACTAAGCACCTAAATACTACCTTTCTTATTCCCTATGTTAACCCCCGTACCCTATACTAAATTAACTACTACTATTATTACTACTACTACTACTAATAATAATAATAATACAATTTAAGTCATGGAGGTGGCCATAAATTATTCACCCCCTTATAAGCTTTAAAAAAACTCGTTATTTTAGGCGCTATCTTAAAACTGTTTGCAGTATTTAATAACACAATTTTTTTAAATTTCGTGGACCATCCACTAAAGATGAAATTACATCTATAACGCAGAAAGCAATTAATTTGTGTGCATTTTTTTAGTTTTTTTAAATCAGCGCGTGATGCTGCCTGTCCAGGCTATAAGCATAATTTATTATAATTAATATAATGAGGTAGGGATGAATAAGTAAGCATATACCCTACCCTTATTTATATATACCCTTATTTGCGTGGAGGGAGAGTGGGGAAACATTTATGGAAAACCACCCTAAGTAGATCCGACTAGGATTCGAACCCCGATCTCGCCGTAATCAGCAGGTCAGTCTTAAACTTTGTAAACATCGAAATTATAATCCTCGAACTAGGTGTCTACTGGTCAGGAGATCCTAGAAAACCTGAAATTCTCAGCGTATTTCCCTTTTCATGGAAAATCAGGGAATTCACAGGGAATTTTGTTTTAATATCCAACTTAAAAAAACCTAATAACATTATTTAACTGCTATCGTTGCATATAATTATCATGAAGCATAAAATAAACCATTCAAATGTATCACCTTATTTGATAATTACATTTTTTCTTATCAAAATTCCAAGCTCAGGTATTTTTTAGTCAAAATAGTATTATGGGTAAAAAACAAGATTCCTTAAGCCTGGAAAAAAACTTGAATTATCGGGGATTATTTCCCCAAGGTTGAGTAGACATCCTGTGAAAGTAAATATTTTTATTTAAAATATAATTTTAACATCGCGTCTTACTACTCGTTCGGGTTATACACTTAAGTACTAATTACTCTAATGGGTTAGTAATTGAGAAGGTTGATTATAGAGGAAGTGAACCTGCATTTGCGTGAAGGGAGAATGGAAAACCATTTAGGAAAAACTACCTCCAGTTTGCCCGAGCGAGATTCGAACCTCACTCTCTCCGTCCTCGGCAATCTTACTCAACACGAAACTAGCGCGCTAGCTAACTACATCACCGAGGTGGGTGTTTAAAAAATAAATAATATATATATATAGAATAGTTTTAATAAAATTCGATAAATTGCTGTCGAAAGAGCTCGTCGTTTTCTTAAATGATTGTAGTTTTACCTTTGAATGTTTTTAAAATTGGAAATGTTTGAGTTCTTCTTTCTTGTATAAACTTTTATTAAAATAAATAAATATATATATATGACGATGAAAATTGGTTGGGTATAAATCATGGACTCACTGTTGAAAGGAATAGCTTCACGTTTTAAATGTAATAGATGAGCTAAAAAAAGCGCACTAAATCCTTTCCATCATGTGCATTCACCGCCAACTTATGTACACCTCATTTACCCCTATGGTTATGCAGCAGAGCGTACCAAACTAGGGCAAAGCTGTTAAATGGAGCTTACACACGATGCTCTCATAAAAATACAGACCGCCAAAAGACAATGGAAGCGCGTGTGATCAGGAACAAACGGTTTGGGAAGCTCATCGCCACACTAATAATTAGTGTAGGGTTAGATTGGGACGGTCAACTGAAAGCTCATCGTGCATGTAGGCCTACTTTTTATTTTATTTAGCACCGCGTCTTACTATCCGTTCGGGTTATACGCACTTACGCTAATGTGTAATGGTAGGGTGATTGTGAGATGGAATGAAGGACCTACAATTTAACGTGGAATCCGAACCACGGTGGAGGCCTGGCATTCCCCACATTTACAATATGTCTTGTCAGAGGTGAAGGAAGGGTTTGGTAATCAGATAAATCTGTGCCGGGACCGAGGATTGAACCCCGGCCGCCAGCACCGAAGTCTGACACCTTACCCCTAGACCGCCAGGTCACCAATTAAGCTAATGGACTAGGAATTGGGAAGGTTGAATATAGAGGAAGTGAACCCGCACTTGGGTGGAGGGAGAAGGGAAAACCACTCTCAGTTCACCCAACCGAGACTCTAACCTCGATCTCTCCGTCCTAGGCAGTCTAGCTCAACGCGAAACTAGCGCGTTAGCCAACTAGGCCACCGAGGTGGGTTGTAGGCCTTTTCATTTAAAATTATTTAAAACGTGCGCTTCTGAAAACTTTTTTTTTACAGCGTGTCTTATTACCCGTTTTGGGCGTACGCATACATTAGTTATGCTAATGAAATAGGGACGAGGACGGTATAATTTTAAAAGAATATACCCACATTTACGTGGGAAGAGAGAGAGTGGGAAATCATTAAGTGAGAAACACCTTCGGTGCATCCGACTGGGATTCGAACTCTACTCTCCCCGTCACTGGCAATCCAGTCTTAACACGAGAGTGACGCGTCAGACCACGAGACCACCGATGCTGGTCTGAAATAACTGATTATATCACCCGTACCCGCTTCGGTGACTGAATGGTCTAAGGCGTCACTCTCGCAATAGACTGGAGTGCCGATGACGGGAAGATAGAGGTTCGTATCTCGGTCGGGTGTACTGAGGTTGATTTTCTCGAAAGGGTTTTCCACTATCTTTCCTTAAAAATTTTGATACACTTCCTCTTAATTCGACCTTTCTCATCCCTAAAACATTAGTGTAATTAGTAAATATGAGTACATACTGAATGGATAATAAGACACGGTGCTAATAAAACACTATTTCTTAAGTGTTATTTTATAAATATTGTTATATATCAAAAGTGACAGCTGCAGTTTACATAACATTACGTTTGACTATGTGAAAGTAAATCTAGAGTAACTTGTCTAGCTGTCAGATAAGGTTATTCCTATGACAAATGAACTGTCCCTACAAGACGTAACGATTGACGGCTATTATCACAATTAGTGTAGTTGTAGCGACCGCTATGAAATCACGCCTTTGTTGACATAGCGCTACATCTTATTAACACCGAGGTGTTTGAACTAAACCCATGTACTGTACATCCGGCCGTACAAAAACAAATACATTGGATCTTCATACATTCATTTTATTTGTTTACAAAAATAAGTACGTTCATTAACAAGGCTATTAACGACTTATTCAAAAGGAGAAGGATTGTCAGGTAGGTATGTGAGATGGAAAATTACTCAATAATGGTTTACGAAAATATCTCCAACTTATTTAAAGGAAATAAATGCAAACGAGCTATCCAAAGAGTTTATTTAAGCTTACACTTCACATTAATTTATGCTGAGTGAAAGTCTACGGGTGCATAGTCTTGCCCTGAAATTTGTATTGATAATTTTTCATCTCCATTGAGAGGATAACTTAATAGCAAATGCAGCCGCATTAACATGAAGAAGAGAAGTTGTACAAATTGTAATCATAAGCCAACATGTTTAAAACAAGTGTTAGTCATCCTAACAAGAGTCGAACCTCGACCTTACCACTACTGGTAAACCTGGTCTATAACTAAAAACTTGACGCCCTAAACCATGTGACCACTGTGTGGTGTTTTGGTCAACATCGAAATTATTGGGGTAGAGTGGAGGGGTGAAACGATCTCACAGACAGAAACTCTTTCTTTCGTTTACCATGTTTTGTGTTTTTGATTGTGCATAGGCATACCCCACACTACGACAAGTTAGGTTCCAGACCACTGTCGTAACTCGAAAATAGTCTCAGCTCAAAGCAATGTTGTTGTTTTTTCTTCACAAAACGATGTATTTACTGCACTATGGATAAGGAGGAAGCACCACCATGAGCGCCCATCCTCCTCAGTGTACCTGGTCAGGATTCGAACACCCCCCCCCCCCATGACTGAGCTCAGTGTGAGTGTACCGACGCCTGAGCCCACTTGGTCTCGGGTGTGTTGTGGTGTGGTCATGTCCGTCTCTCGCCAATTTGTCGCTCGAAGCCAAATGTGGTGGTGAACGAACTAAAGTAGTCCCTGGATGGGCCGTGTCTAACAAGAGTCCACTCCCCCATATCGCTGCGTTCGTGTACAGATGGTCGCCGCTGTGGAGTAGGTCAAGGCAACATTAATTGACAATACAGTCCAATAGAAAGAACCTTATATATAGCAGCTAGACAATATACTAGATCTACTTTAACATATTCATACGTCCAACCATGGGATCTTCAGTTGTCACTTTTGATTTATATTATCAATACCTATAAAATTACACTAATAATCGGGTGTTCTGAGGGTGGTTTTCCCTGAATGGTTTCTCAATCTCTCCTCCGCCCCAATGCGGGTACATTTCCTATACATTATAATTTCCTAATCTCTACCTAATAAGTGTAAAAATACAGATAGCTTGAATGTATACAGGTGTTAAGACCATTGCGGCTACAGGCAGGGAAAACCTGGAAAAGTCAAGTGAATTGAAATACTTGGCTAATTCTGCACCCAAACATTTAATCAAAAGTGAGAGATTTGGTTTCTCGATGTTAACAAAATACTTTGCCCATATATTTTATTCTAACATGAGATGGTTGTACAGTGTTATCTATAACACATTTACACAGGAACACAAATAATACCTTAAACATTGAATAATGTAAAAATATCTCATAATAATGTTTATCTTTAGTAACCATTAGAATTGTTTTCGAAAATATGTACTCAGTGCCATAAAAGAAAAAAATTGTCATTCACCAAGAAAAATAGTAAAAAGTTCTAGCAGTTTTTTTTTTTAATTTCTGTATAACTTGGAACAGTCAGGGAAGCTTATAACAAAAGTTTTGTAAGATGCGAAGGCACAAAATACATTGAATTCTCTTGATAGCGGACACCTTCCAGGATAAAAAAAAAAGTCCGTTATTAAGAAGTATCCGTTTATTTGGGAAAATATATATTTTAAATAATTAAGCTGTTTAATCTATATGAACATCTTTACTGTGGATATTCCGGGGAAATTCAAACTGTCCGTTATAAAGAAGAATCCGGTATTCATGTTTGTCCGCTAAGGGAGATTTAACTCTAATCGTATTTACATTGACCTGTCGCGTCCCTGTCTTTTTTCATCTGTCCGGAGCACCGGCGTCACGNGGGGATTCGAGGATTACCCCCCCCCCCCTCCCTAACCACCATATTTTTCCAAATGGGGAATCAAGAAATCAAGGTTGAGTATAACAAGCTCTCATTCCATAAGCTAGGCCTACACATTAAAAGTTAGTAAAATATAGGTGAAAAAATGCACTTAAAATGAATAAATACTTTGTTGACACTCGACATTCAAAGAGTTCACTGCGATAATGTTACCCCTAGTTGCATTACAACTGACATAAATTATGGTGATCGCATCATCTTAAAGCCTAGTACGCATTTGGAAACAGAATGTTTGAAAACGGTTAATAAACACTGTTTAGTTTCCAGACTACAATGATGAAACATTGTATCCCGTCCAAAGTTCAGTTGAATGAAATCTGTCGGCTGGGGAGAAGGATGCTATGGCTTGTGCCTAAAAAATAGAGTGCTCTCTTCGAAATTGCACATGAAGGGCCTTTAACTTTTTTCCCACTTCATTCAAACCAACAAACTACTTTTCGCCTATATTTCTTTATAAACATCCGGTTTTTTCATGCGATTTTTGTAGTCCACAGATGTCACATCCGCCAACAATGTGTATCTGTGAAATATATATAAGTTTCAGTTTGTTTTCGGTTGACCACGACATTACAAATGACAAACCAGGAACTGATGTAATCTCTGTGAACATCATAAGCAAACTGATCCACGTTGTTTGTTGGCGGGAATTGTAGGCAAACACATCCAGACAAGCAAACATTGTTTCTTGTAGCCCATTTGAAATGGATGACAAGAAACATGTTTCATTCTAGGAAAACACGATTATTTGTTTTAAAACTGTTTCCCAATTGTTTGCAAACTGTTTGCAAGCAATGTTTCCCGGTGCTTACTAGGCTTAAGGTATCTGAAGATGAATAAATTGTCTGGGTGGGTGGAGGGGGAGCGCTTAAGTAAAGAGGACACATTGTTTTATAGGGAGAACAGGAGAGTTGGGAAGGTTAGGGAAGATATACCTTGTCGTCGTCGTGACCCCCCTTACCCCCAATAAATAATCAAATAATCAGAAAATGTTCACGTCACTGCTTGTAAGGCAGTAACTCTTAATCTGTGTGTGTGTGTGTGATTACTGATTAGGAATGTCATCTTAAGTTAAGCGGCCGATCATTCCTAGTTGCAACTATTCCCCTCTGTATCTACGCCCTCCTAATTTTGAGAATATCCGTTTGGATCTGTTGGTCATCTTTATTCTCCCAACAATAAAATGGGGTAAAATGTTATTTTTTAAATTGTAAGTTGATAAGGTTAAGTTAGATTGAACATGTTATGTATTAAAATAAAGGTTGATGATCATTATCTGAAATTGGATCCCTCTATCCTTAGTATTGGTGATTCCACTAAGTTTCGGTTAATTTAACCCCACCATCAGCAACTTTAGTCAAATTATGAACGTAAGATAAACTTTCCTTTACTTATTGGTGGTTTTACCAGTTTTTGTGCACATCAGCAGTGTTGCCAACGACCATATAGATTAGTACCAGAAAGTCGCTAAACGAAAAAATAAAAGTCGTCAGATTTATCGCCAAACCAAAAATGCATACGTTAATCTGAACTGAATGTAAGATAAATCGGTGGACTGAGGTGATCCCCGGATCCTTAATGATGTCGTTGTGATTTTTGGATGCCAGCTAGATAGTTTAGAGCTATTCTGTAGACCGAAGCAATGCATTATGCATTCTTGCAGTACGGTAGTTCAAAAGTTAAAATTCTACTGGATTAAAATTTAAATCAATGAATATTAACTTGACAGAAAATTAAGGAAAGTCGCCAGATTAGTCGCGAGGGGCTAAAAATGAAAATTATTCTTTTCAGAGTCGTAAAAGTCGCTAGGTATAGTGACAAAGTCGATAAATTGGCAACACTGAGCATCAGTAACTTAGAGTATGAAGAGCAGAAGATGCTCTCTCTCTACCCTTTAAAATACAAAATGTTCTCATAAATTATTGTTCCAAGTATCATTGGGATCTGATGTGAGATATTTCTCACTTTATCATTTTCTTATGGCTAGCTAACGAGGTCTATCTAGCACGTATGGGTACCAAAATGTCTTTCAAATGATAACGTATAAAAATATCCCCAAGGGGTGTTATCACACACTTGAGTCGCTGATTGAACGAATCAAGCTGTGACCGTGCGTGGAGCAACGAACTAAGTCACTCATCCTCTTCCCGACACTATTTATATGGTAGGATTTTGGTAGGAAGAAACCTTTTAGGAAACTGATTAAATAGATAAGTTATTATATTTGTTAGGTACGGTTATAGCCGCATCTAAATATAATAGGCGTACTAAGCCAAAAGTCCGGGGTTCGATTCCCGTGCCTAGATGTCGTTTTTAAATTTAAAGAATATATTTAGATGTAGCTATAACCGTAATTACCAAATATAATCGCTTTGATAACTAATCCATCAAACCATTCCAAGGGTCCCAGATTTGATTCTCGTGTCCACGTGTCATTTTTTTAAACTCTACGAATTATGTTTTATAAGTTTCGATAACTATCGGAAATTATAGCTGCAGATCACATGATTGGACGTATGGATACATGAAAGTCGATTAAGTAGTATGTTTTTATACCTTGTTTGTGGTAGAAATAGATATTTTAAAGGCCCTTTTTCATCTTAGAATTATATCATATAAGGGTGACCTGACGGTCTAGGGTTAAGGTATCAGACTTTTGTGTGGGAGGTCCGTAGTTTAATCCTTGGTCCCGGCACAGATTTATCTGATTGCCAAACCCTTCCTTCACCTCTGACAATACGTGTATCAATCACAACTTGTGAATGTGTGGAATGCCAGGCCTCCCCCGTGGTTCGGATCCCACGTTAAACTGTAGGTCCTCCATTTCATCTCACAATCACCCTACCATTACTCATTAGCTAAGTGCGTATAACCCGAACGGGTAGTAAGACGCGGTGCTAATAACAACAATAATAATATATAACATAGTAGATAGAATGTTAGTAAGAGAAAACACCCTCCAGACGTTACTTCCTACCATATACAGGATACAGCTGTAAAATAAGGTTCTTACTAAGAAAATCGGAGTTTAGATGGCGTTGGATTGGTGTTCGAATCTCGGCTGAGACGTACTGTGAGATTAGTAGAAAAACGTGGTGTTGGCAGTCTCATACCAAGACAAAGCTCATTATAGCCAAACAACTGGCCTTTGAGGAAACTGAGGTTTTATTTAATTGCGTGTTAAAAACTTGTGGTTTGATTAAATGACGTGGTTTTTTAGTTTTCGTTTATACTATGTGTATAGAAGGTATTGAGATAGTGAAAATAAATATTATGATTTTGACGAACGTTCACTTTTAAAATGTTCCCAAGTTTGAAAACGTGATTTCGGCCCTTATCCTCTCTCTATGAACGTAATTTTTTGTCTGCATTTATGTAAATTCTTAACGTTGTTGTCGATTCATTTTTTCTTCAAATTTCACATTTAAGAATATTTCTAACCTTTCTCACTCTTTTATGAATATGAAGCAAAGAAAAGTTTAAAATTAAGGGTTTTTCCCCCTGAAACAACCAATACAGAAAATAAATTTGTTTATAATTTATTTAACAATTTAATAAAATTTCACTCGTTCACAGAGGTTAAAGTAAATTGTTCCATGACTCAAAAAATTACACAAAATGACGCCCAAATTTTGTATATTTTATTTAAACGCACACTGTTCTAATTGCTAAAGAATATTAATATATTATATTTTTTTTATTGGCATTTAAAATGTTTGTGTTTTATCTCGGTGTATATTAACAACAGCTCGTAGCTATATAAGTTAAGGCATGTCTTACCTAAATAAATAAACACAAAGTTTTAAACCTATTCAAATTTAGCTTTGACAATTAGTTTGATTAAATTCATTTTATTTTCAACTTTTGTGGCATATGGGTCAAAATATACATATTAAAACAAGGTGTCTTTAAAAAATATATATATTAAAACCCACAATGCTCTTCTTCATAAACTTTTTTTTTCCTACCGCGTTTGACTACTCGTTTGGGCTATACGCAAATTTTCTTAACGCGTTGATGTATTTAATATAGCTACCCTAATAATATGACTTTACCTGTCTGAAAAATAAACATGATAAAGTCTGTGCACTATATTTTGAACAGTTTATTTCTATTTATAATTATATTAATGTCAATTTAGTTTAAATGTTTATTAAAATATTGTATTAGATCACATCCATATGATTTTTGTTGTTGTTGATGAAACTGTAATGAAAATCTTTTTATAATTATAACCACTAGTTTTTTCAGATACTTATTTCTTTTAATAATAATAATTTTGAATTCTGGAATAATAAGTTTGGTTGCAGGTAATCACAGTTTGCTGCACTATCTGTTTTATGTGCTCGCCATCATGTCACCGATTGCATTTTTTGTTTTGTTTTGTTTAATCACATGTATTTCTAAACTATTCCTAATTAGCGAGCGACTCATACGACTAACTTATGTATAGGCTTCAACTTATATATTGAGCTTGATTTGTGGAAGAGTGGCTTATATCGTGCCTTTATATGAGTGAAGCCATTTCTTGAGAAGAAGGGAAGTTTATCGAGCCTCGCTCGCCATCCGGAGAACGTTTTTATGGTTATCAAGTTTTTTAGTTTTAATTTTAGCGCCGCGTCTTACTACCTGTTTAGGTGATACGCTTATGTACTAATGATACTAATGGGTTAGGGATTCTGAAGGCTTAATTTTAAGGAAATGCACCCGAATTTGCGTGGAAAGAGAGTGGAAACCCATTTAGGAAAAACTACTCTCAGTGCACATGACCGGGATCGAACCCCGATCTCCCCGTCTTTGGTAGTCTAGTCCAACACGAGTTTAGCGCGTTAGACCACGTGGGCACCGAAGCGAAGCTGGTTGTTATCGATGTTGATTCCTTCCAGACAGAAATGTAAGACTTTTCTTAACCAGTAACTAGGATCGAACCAAAGGTCCTACGCCAAGCAGCCATGGCTTAAATTAGTGAAAGTTAAGGGGTCATCCATAAACCACGTAGCTCTGTTCAGAGGGATTTGGAGGGTTAGCTTTAATGTTTTCAAGGTCTTACATGAGAGTCATTACATCATTGTTACGTAACACAGATATTATACGTAAACTCTAATGTAGAAAGAAGAATATTATAGTTAATCTTTTTACCGTTGGTAAACATGCTAATATACAACTTCCAATTCTGGGCTGTATTACATCTGAGTCCCTCTTTTAGTTCCCTATGCAGTAACGACATTCGCTCTTGATGTGAACATTTACGTAACACAAGTTTGAGGAGGGAGGGATGGGATTAAATATATACTTGGTGTTATATGAGGGGGGGGGGGGGG
>CABEEJ010000893.1:0-52537 GCA_901482245.1 Timema douglasi | reverse complement strand
GGGGGGGGGGGGGGGTGGAGTGTCAAAAATGGTAAGAAAAAAGTGTTGTGTGGTTTATGAATGACCCCTAAGCTATTTTAAACTTTACAGTGACTTTAAAAATATATATATTTATAATTTTCTCTTTCTTCAGAAGTCGTCGTACAAGTTTTTCCAAATGCTCCAACAAAACATCCGACCATCGAAGTTAATATTATAAAATTATAACGGGGTCGATCTGTTTTGAGCAACGCTAGCACTCTCATTTTTCATTCCTAGTTCTGCCCCTAAACTGGCAGGCAAAGTCATTAGCATCCTTTTGATCGTCACTTGAAGGCGACAAGCCATGTCATTAGCTCGCTAAAGGTGAGGGGTAAGTGGGGATTAAGGGTTATGGCCCCTTTCTACCCTGCCTCATTACCGTTCAAACCTTTAGGGTGAAGAAATCACCCGAGCAATCAGAAAATATATTTTTACTACGAGAAAAGCTACGTTAATAGTTAATAGCACAAAGATAAAGTCAGCTTCTAATTTATATACATTAGAACCTCATTTATCAACAGTTGATGGAACCAGGTCCAACCCGGAAAATATAAATTCCTAGTAATACATAGTTTGGGAATTTTTTCACTTTTAAGGACGTAAAAAAATAATTGGACACTCGCAATATGTCCTGGAAATTACACAACTATTTACGGTGAGATATATTATGTCACAGTGTGATAACGCATGGGAAATAAGATGTGATGTTTTGTTTGAGATTTGATGATCGCTTGATTTTTTTACTAATGGATAAATGTATTGTTTCAGGACATGATTGTAATAATCAATCGAAGCTTTTCAGTTAATATTAATGAAGTTTTTATTTTATTCAAAAATATGTCCCGAATAAACCGGAATTTCAGATGGTCGCAGTTCGGATATTTTTGAAAATACCTTACCGAATACAAAAAAAAGGTTATAAAAAATACGGTTGTTGAACTTGTCTATGTATAAACGGTATTTTATAAACCTTTATGCTGTTGGGCTTATTTCACCGACAGAATTAGGTGAGGGTTTAGCGCGTTTGTCACTGAGGAGTAGGCCTATCTAGGATTCCATTTTGGGAGGGGTCCAAAACTGTGCTTTCAACAATATATAGTCGTCATGGATCTATAGTTATCCACTTTTTGATGAGAGGGTGAAAGGAATGGGTAGCGGAGGCGGGAGACGAGAAGTGGGTAAGAGAAAGAGAACTTATAGCTTTATAAACCCATAACTTGTCGTTATTAAGGGGGCCGCCTCGGTAAGCTAGAAACTGCTTCGCAGACTTTCAGCCCTGACACAATATTTAATTTTACGATACGTTATTTCAAAATATGGTTCACGCTAAAATAAAGTCTAGGGATTCCAACAGAGCTTTCTTTCCTTAGCAACCCTCTAGTTTGGTTAAAAATGTAACGGTTGTAGGTGAAGGGTCAAAGGGAGTACAAGTTTAGATAGAATATAGACGTAGTTCCAGGAAACGACACATACCATTGTATTTTAAGTTGTCTGGCCTGACAGCGATTGATACTTTCCCGCTGACCGAGGCGGCCGCTTTAAATTAACCATACTATACAGTTTGCTCGTGTATGTTGTAGGGCAAGAAACTAGTCAATTTCAGCCGACACACAATTCCTCATACAACTACTTCTCAGGCGACCGCTTAAGTATCGTGTAGCAAAAGCATACATTACAATAATGTAAATTATATTATGATAGTTTACAACTGAATAATAGTAACTTTTTTAAAAAAAAAGGGGAGGGGGGAGGCTGCTCCAGGCCTTCCCAACGCCCTCCTTTTACTACATGTCTACAATAATTAATAAACCCTATCTCGTATTAAATTTACGACTCAACAATAACTTATCTTTATTTTTTATTTTATGTATTGAAGATATGTATTTTAATTTTAATTAAATGTAGTATTAATTGGGGGTGGTGGAGGGTTTCCAGGGCCTTGGGACCCGCCCCCTTACCCTCTTGACTACACAATAGTAGTTTTCCCTCAAGACCTGAACAAGTCAGTGTAGCAAATAAACTTTATTCAATGATTTTATATCTTTAATAGATACCGCGTACTATTTTAATTACCGATCCCATCACTCGGCAAGCACTTGCTTGGCGTTTAAACTTTAATGCTTTTATTAAATGAATGTGACCTGGTGGTCTAGGGTTAAGGTGTCAGACTTCTATGCTGGCGTCCGGGGTTCAATCCTTGGTCCCGGCAAATATTTATCTGATTACCAAACCCTTCCTTCACCTCTGACAAGACATCTTGTGAATGTGGGGAATGCCAGGCCTCCACCGTGGTTTGGATTCCACGTTAAACTGTAGGTCCTCCATTTCATCTCACAATCACCCTACCATTGCACATTAGCGTAAGTGCGTATAACCCGAACTGTTAGTAAGACGCGGTGCAAATAATAATAATAATATTAAAATAATATTGTTTGATTAATTATTCTCTTGGATTCGCAGATATGTCTTGTATATCGTCCAATTTTTATAGAAAGAACCTTGTCAAATGATTAGAAAAGTTGCTAGATTTACTTTTACGTATTCATACGTCAATTCATTTGATCTGCAGTGCTTACTTTTAATAGATGATATAATAACCAATAACATATCAATAATAATATAATACGACATTATAAACAATTGAGCCAAAAAATCTATTATTTTTCTAGAAGTTTCTTTCCACCGAAATCCTGCTATAACTGTTGTTTCATTCGAGGGAACTCGAGTTGAGTTTTTGTACAGTTTTTTTTATGACAAAATACTCTTAGTTTTTTTCCAAAGTAAAAAAAATAAATTCTTCCGTAGATATATTTAGTTTAATTTTCTACACCTTAGCTCAGCCGGGAGTGTGTCTGTCTACTGAGCTAAGGGTCGCGGGTTCAATTTCTGACATGGCCGAAAAATGTATAATTGGTGGAATGTGGGTTTGCCCTCTCACAGCGATGAATTAACGGCCGGGGGACTGGATGTTGTGCCTTTCCTAGTCTTAGATTGTATTACAAGGCATGTGAAGAAGCTACGACAGGCCTAGCCAGCCGGTAGTGGGAAAATATGGCTTGGATAAAAAACTGACCCAGGCAACAGGCTGGAAACAGTGATGGATGTAAAGTAAAGTAAAGTTGTAGTAACAGCTCTTGGATATCGGTCTTGCGTATCACAGAATTTGAACAGGACTTTGTTTTTTCATAAAAAAAAAAGTTTCTGGTCGATTCTACCTACCCGCTTGGGGGGTAGAATTGTGTAGGGCGTCACTCTCGTGATAGACCAGACTACCTGTAACGGAGAGATAGGAATTCGAATCCCTGTCGGGTCTTTTGAGAGATTTTTCCCCCTAAATTATTCCCCACTCTCCTTTTAACCCAAGTGCGGTTAGAGTACGTTTAAAATGCTTCCTTCCTCATCCCTACCCCATCAGAGTAATTTATCATATATGCGTATAACCTCAACAGGTAGTAAGGCGTGGGGCTAAAATAAAAAAACTTACACACAAGGCCTATCAAATAGTTGCTTAGTGGTAGTGGTGCTAAGTTTTGTTTGCGTACTTTTGTTGTTTACTCGGCCTACCTTAGCATGGACATAACGCCACTCCCCCACCCCAGAGGTCATTAAAAAACGTTCAGCGTCCCTGAGTGACCGGGTGTCGTCTCTTTTCCAGTGTGCCGGTGACCAATGTGAAGCTAGCCCTCTCCTGTTCTGAGGAAGGTGACCTCTGCTACAGGCAGCTATTGTTGCAGTACGCAAGTAGGGAGTGGCTGCCTGTGGACTCTGTCCCGTCCGACACAACCGCCATTATGGTGGGTGAGTGACGTTACATCCTGACCTTCATTGTTGTCAGTGGCGTGGCGTGGCGTGTTGCCAGGGCAAGCTGGTGAAGTTTAAACTGTACCCATGAGCAAGTTATTATCACTTATAACAATTAAGTATTGGTCAAGTATCAAGGAGAACACATTCCCATGTGAGGTGTGCATAGAGCATAGTAAATATATGATTGGTCAAATGGGAACCAAGTGAGTGATAGGCCGAACATATCACAAGTACAGTTTTAACAATCTTTGCCTACCCTGGAAACCCTTCATGGTACGCCACTGATTTTTAATATCAATTTGTAATCTCTATTAAAACAGAACACTATGCTATGCTGTGCTAAGGTTTTGTCAGTTTAGTTTCACACTCATTGCTAAGCTAAGCTATGGTTCCTCACTTCACTGCCTAATTCAGTGTTATTTCTTTCTGGTCTGCTCCATTGAAGTTAAATTATGGCATTCTCCAAAATTCCTTGTTTGAGCTCAGATGATAGTAGGCCTACTGAGGAAGAGGAGCTGCTCGGTTTTGGAAGAAGAAGAAATGTAGGAGGTGGAAGGTTTGACTTGTTTAATTAACGATTTCATTGTAATATAGAAACTAAATGAAATATTACTTAAATGCATGTGAAACAAACTGAAAACAAAATGTCTACATGTCTTTGGTTATTTTCAACACTCCAGTACTGCGTCTTTTTAACACATAGCCCAAGCTGCGCTATGTGCATGCACAACGTAAGATGGCTCATGATGGAAGATGGAAAAATTGCTCGGCCAGCAATCAGAAAAAAAACATAGTGCTATGTAGCAAAGGCATTAACTAAGCTAAGCTAAGCTAAGCTAAGCTAAGATTTGCTTTGCTGTTTAGAAAAATAGCGAATCTTTTATTTAAATATGTTGGTTCACACAGAAAGCTAACCTAGGCTAATTGAATTATGAGTACTGGGGACTTTCTGATAATGAGGGACCCTTTTATAAAATATCTATGCCCTAGAATTCTCTAACATAAGAGAACATTGCTAAAAAAAAATTCCTATATTGATCCATATTTAGCTGTACTATCTTAGGTCCAGCTTATTTGTAAGGGCATGTCAAATACCCAATATAAAATAAAATGGCGCATAGAAGTAGATTCATTATTACAAACACAAATTATATTATTAAATTCAGAGTACCTTACATAGTACTGAAAATTTGAGAGCTCTTAAAGATAGATGTGCTCTATTTTTTGTCATCGATTCTTTATTCTTGGGATGGAACCAGGCAAAATAATCTAGATTGAATCCAAACCAGGGGAGGGGGTGGGAGGGGCGATGACACAACATTAAAATGTTTATTCTTGATGTGTTTATGCTACTGTGAATGTGCTGAATGGGATGAGTTTATGCAGTCACTGGTGACTCTACAAAGCCACTGGTTCACTTGGGGAATGTAAAAAATGTATATACTATTTCACATACTCGTCGAACATTTTACAAAATCACCGGTGAGCTTACAAAATTACCATCAACCACCAGTGAATGTTAATAAGTCACATCAATATTATGTTTGGTTAGGTTAGTTTAGGCAAGTTAGGTTAGTTTAGGCAAGTTAGGTTAGTTTAGGCAAGCTTAGACTAGTTTATTATAGCTTAGGCTAGGTTAGCTTAGGTTAGTTTGGATTTATGTTCTATATTTTTATTCACATACACTAGATATTTTATAAAAGCACCGGTAAGTGTAGATAATACAGTTCATGTTTCATACTTTTACCAAATTGCACTGGGAAATTTATAAAATCACTGGTAAATTTAGACAAACCCTATTATTTGTTAAATAAACCATCACTTTCGCTGGTTCTATACATTCACTGGCTATTTTACAAAATAACGAATTCAGCACATTCACAGTGACACACATATGTAAAGAAACAAACGTTAAGTCAAGATCACACACCAATTTATTTAAATTTTCAGGGTTGATACTTACCTGGAATATATATTAAACATGGAAAAGTTAGGGATTTGGTGTTATAGAATATTATTATTATTTAGCACCGCGTCTTACTACCCGTTCGGGTTATACGCTTTAAGTACTAATTACGCTAATGGATTAGGAATTGGGAAGGTTGAATTAGAGGAAGTGAACCCGCATTTGCGTGGAGAGAGAGTGGAAAGCCATTTAGGAACACCCCTACCCCCCAGTTCACCCAACCGAGATTCAAACCTCGATCTCCCCATCCTCAGCAGTCGAGCTCATCACGACTAGCGCGTTAGCCAACTACGCCACCAAGGCGGGTGTTATAGAATAAAGTCAGATATAAGTCAGATACATTTGAAAAAAACAAACAAAAAAAAAACACTGAAACTTTTAGTATTTTTGCAATGCTATTTAAAATATGAAGTAAAAGAGTATAACTCAGTCTAAGCAACTAGTTTTTATCTACAATAATTGATGTAATTTTGTGAAGAGAACCAACAATCTGTCTCAAATAGGGTAGTTCTTATGTCAAAAATACAAGGTGGTAGTGTGAAGAATGAGAGCTAAGGGTAGTGTTTCTGCAGAAAAAGTTGTCATTAAATTCCAATACACCCTTGACAGATATTCACAAACTTTTGATACCATCATGCTAAGAAAATTAATCTCTATGTTTGTATTTAGAGGAAGTGTACCCGAATTTACATTAAAGGAAAATAGAAAACCATTTTGAAAAAGAAAACCCGTCTCAATACATCTGACTGGGATTTGAACCCCGATCTCCCTGTCATTAACAGTCTAGTCAACACAAGAGTAATACCTTAGACCATCCCCACCTTAATATAAACCAGTGAAATAGCGAGATTTTTTTATTCATAGTTTTAAATACAAAGTAATGAGAAATTGTAAATTTTTTTGGTCTGCAAATGTCAGAGAATTTCTTATCTTAAAACATTTATCAAGCCTGATTATACGATAATAGTTTGATTGTTTTTTTTCCTCCACTGTCCAGGAATAATCGAGCTGCCAAACTTCAAGAGTAGTTTGTTGGTTGTGTCTGGCTGTATTTTATTCAAGATGGGAGAGAAAGCTGTATCAGGTATGAATACAGTCCAATTTTCATAAGACAGTTATAAAAGTGAAAAGATCTATTTTCACATATTCATACCAAGTCATGTTATCTGAAGCTGTAATTTTTTGATAATTACTATCAACGCCTATAAAATAACATTTATATGCATCATTTTTGGCAGGTCTAGCTGAGTGGAAGTGAGTCTGATTGGGTCGCACCAACACTGGTGGGTGGTGAACACACAGTCTAAGGCATCAAGCATGTAATAGACTGGTTTGCCTATGACTGCGAGGTCATGGCTTGAATCTTTGCTGTCCATGCTAGAGTTTTTTTTACCTATAGATGGTGTATCAGTGTTACTTTCCCATATCCTATCCACACTAATGTGGGTGCATTTCCTCTTAGGTTACCCTCCTAATTCTTACCTTTTATAATAAATCAGTAGTAACCTTGGTGTCGAACTTACCCTGGCTAGGGTTATATCCCTTCCAGATTTCACATTGTTGTTTCTAACTCCTTTACCAGAGGAATGTTGGTCCAGTTCTTTATAATAAAGCCCTTTCCATTCTGTGAGTCTATGCTAGACTTTATAAGTCACATATCACCAATTGTGGTACTTAAATACATTAAACAAAACAAAAATCTATATTAATTATGAGGTGACCTGGCGGCCTAGGGGTAAGGTGTCAGACTTCTATGCTGGCGGCCGGGGTTCAATCCTCGGTCCCGGCATAGATTTATCTGATTACCAAACCCTTCCTTCACCTCTGACAAGACATCTTGTGAATGTGGGAAGTGCCAGGCCTCCACCGTAGTTCGGATTCCACGTTAAACTGTAGGCCCTCCATTTCATCTCACAGTCACCCTACCATTACACATTAGCGTAAGTGCGTATAACCCGAACGGGTAGTAAGACTCGGTGCTAATAATAATAATAATAATAATAATAATAATAATAATAATAATAATAATAATAATATATTAATTATGAACAACTATTACTAGCATAATTTCAACTCTGTACACTATATAATTTTTCTGCATTTCATTTTCTTCAAATCTAATCCATATTATTTATTTTTAGATGTTCAGCTACAAATTCCATCTTTTCGGCTGACGCTTAAACAAACATTGACTGGATCCAAATCTCCATTTTCTAATGGTCAAGTTACAGGTAATGGATTTCTTGTATTGTTTTGTAGACACTCAGTGACACCCCTCTTAGCACACTCTGAGACTTAATTAATCATTTCAGAGCCAGCGTGCCATTTTTAATATCTATTAAACTTAATCTTTAACTTAGAATACATTAAGGACTGGCAGGACTTAATTGTTTGGAAAAGTAAAGTATAAAATGATCAAACACAAACAAAATAAGTAATTCTTAATCTTGGTGATATAGATTATTTTTTTTATTTGAGTGATCCATTATGTCAACGCCATTTAATAAACAGTATAATATTATGCTGATATGCATGGCCAAGATTTTGAATTAAATGTTAAAATTAAACTTATCTGCTTAAAGAAGAAGAGATTATTTCAGAGAATTATAACATTGTTAGAGTACACCAGTTTTTATCTAACTTTTCTCAATAGTGGACCACTTGATAAGCGGTGAATGCACATGTGGACCCCCCACTATAATAAAAGACCTACATGCCTCCTTTCCAAAACCTCAAATTCTATGAATTTACATGTTTATCAAGCATTAAAATACAACATTTTTATTTGACTTGGTTTTTTATGCACATATTGCATATAATACATAATAATACTTGCTTATTTTTATCTAATGCTCTAATCATTAGTTAAAGTTCTCCTATACAGTTTAACTTAAGATTTAAAATCAGATTAGTGCACTTAGATATACTTAAGAGAAATTACAAGTTATTTAGAAATACATCGGAAGTGGAACTTGTCACTCTTTTATTTCTCACTCAGCATATAGCCCCAACTGGTAGTAAGATGTGGCGCTAAAACTTTTATATATATATTAACTATTATAACATTACTACATCAATAAACACTTTTGCTTGAAAGTAATTTTATTCTAATAAACAAACAACATATTACTATTGTTTCAAACATTTTTAGTTGCTAAATTTCCCACCCCTAGTGTTCCCCCCACACCCCTATCATATCTCTTTAATAGACCATGATAAACCATGAAAAGATCATTTAAATAGATTTTAAAACCCTACAATATTAAAAATAAAATAACTGGCCCCCACGCCTCTACTCATCAAGTAGTTGTCACATTGCAACTTTATTTAAATTTAGATTTAAATTAAAAGGTATGTCCCAGATATTTTTATATTTTACATAAAATGCATGTGATCATTTTATTACTAGCGTTGAGTAAAAACACAGGCTGAAACCTTTTTGTAAACTTTAATTTTAATAAAGATCATTACTTATACTGACTATATGATACTTAAAGTTGGTATAGTTGTAATAATAATCATGTAACTCTGCCATCGAACCATTACGCACATCTTCACTCTACCAGTCCTTTCTTCTGAGTGTCCTGCTTCAACTCTGCGCTAGACCATCTACACAGCCCTTCCACCTGTATTTACAACCCTTATCGGCACATTCTTGAAATTCCACTAACCATAGATAATGGCCGCTTTTACCAACAAGCTACAAGTTGTTATACTTCTTTGTTCTTTATCTTATAAATAATAAATTATAATTAAACATATACAAACTTAAACTGGTTGAACAAGCTTGATAATTTTACATTTCTAATACTATCCACAGTATGAAACCTATTATTATTTAATTATAAATATTTAGCTTAATACATTATTGATATAAAACTGGCTATAGTATTTTACATAATTATGTGTGTGCTAGTGTACTTGACTGTAGACCAAGGTTTTAAAGATGACTCTATGAGTGTACTCAAAAAATGTTTTTTTACCTTCTCCTGAGGGAAAAACTGGTACAGTTTCTTAAAATTTTAAATTTAATTTGCTTTCATCAATTATCTACATCTTTTGCATTTGTGGGTTGAACTACTTATAAAATATTATAGGGCAGGCATGTCAAATTTGCAGTCCGCAGTTCATATTTCTATTTATAGGATTATAGAGCAGCTCCCTTATTGCATTTTATTTCAATATTTTCTTGACTTTTATGTCAAAAACCAATTCACATAATTTGAAAAAGTTATTTTATATAATATCTTCAGCTGCTTCACACACTGTGAATATAAGCGTTTGGGACCTCCTTATTATAGTGTGTTTTGAAAATTTTGTATCCTAGGCCTACCTAATAAATATCTATATTAAATCCTGACATAGTTTTAAAAAAAATATAAAAAACTGGTAACCCTCACTGGTGGGTAAACAAGCATTTGAGACTGACACCTTAGCATTTTGAAATGGCAAAACACATAAAATAGTTTTAATTTCATAATGATATTGTTTAATTTGACACATGTAATTTATAATATTATGTTGAACACTTAAAATAACAAACATGTTTTGTAAAGCCTCATTTTACCAAATTTTTACTTTACATTAATGACTAGAGTAGTTTTATGATTTAATCAAGTATCTGTACAAGTTTTACCAATGTGTGGTTTTGTCAGCAGTGGCAGACCTTTTGGCGTTGTCCGTTACCAATGAAAGGACCTCTCTCGTTGCTCGCTACCTAAACCTAAAAACAAAGACCCCTCTTCATGAGGTATCACTCACACACCTGCTCACAGAACACATCAAGTTCGATACCCACTCTGAACTCGATTGCTTGTTCAACACTGGCCAGGTCATGTCGGGCCTCGCTGGGATCTTGGTCAAGATTGTGCCTGTCTCCGACATCGAGTACAGAATGGAAGTTTACACGAGGTAAGAAATGTCTTGGTAGTTTTGGGAGGGTTAACACACACCTAGAAAACAGGTAGAATCTCAAAAGGTCAGGTAATTTGTTTTGACAGGGAAAAGTCAGGGAGACGTCAGAGAAATTTTAAAAATTCAGTGGAATTTTCTGATATGTTCACAATATTTTTTTAAAATATGAAGTAGAAAAGCAAAATACAGTGTAAACTATTAGTTTTCTCTCCAACTCATGTGATGTTGTCTGTCTTTATGTCTTTAATAGTTCTTGTATCAGTGATCTAACATAAAACAGTGAAAATAGCAAGATTTGTTTTATGGCTTTATATATAAAAGACTGTTGACCTTGGTGTTCACGAGGTAAACTGCTCACCTCAGGACCTGATGTTGGTAAGATCAAACCCATCCAAGGTCGACGGAGTTTTATTGAGTGATAACAATCCGAGCACAACTTCCTAAGGAGAGGAAGTAAAGCCGCCAATCCCATATTGATTGTGGCATATAAAATAACGCTAGACGGCATATTAAAATTCCTTTCTAGCTATATTGGTAGCCCCTTTCCCACTCGATCATAGAAATTCAGTGTGAAAGACAACGGGAAACCGCTACACTTTCTGAACTCACCTAGTACATGGGATCTATACTAAATGGTGCCAGCAGCACTAATCACCTGAAGGGCTGAGTTCATGCCCAGCTGCATATTGATATAAAATGCTAAGAATAACCATATCAACCCAGATATTGAACCATTTAAATCAATATAAAATGTTAATTTTTTTAATGAACAGCTATTAAAATGGGAGTGTAGAGTATGTGAGAATAGGTAGTTGCTTTTCAGATTTTTATCAAAAATTCTTTTTGCTCAAATCCAATAATTATTCAGTAGAAATATAGAGTTAAATTTTATTCACATGGTGACCTCAACATTTCTTGAATATTTGTCAAGTGTTTCCTGGAATTTAATGAGAACCTTTCATTTACAAAGTTTGTCATCTAATGTTGCTATGCTCATGACAAATATCTATCAACTGTTGGTATCCCCATGTGAAGAAAATTAATCTCTTTATGTTTCTAATGGATCAATATTTTATTTATTTTGGCCAAACAAATGTTTCACTATAAAAACTGCAAAAACATTTACCTTTTCTCGCATTGCCTATATTCACACCTTAGTCACTTTAATACCATAATAGTTTTCAAATAATTATTTGATATTGCTAAGACACACAAAATTCACACTAAAGACACATTAAAATAAATACACCTTTGATAACTTGAGATAACACATCAAGTAAGCCACATATTGTGATTCACTACAGAAAATGTACACATCCTTTATGCAGCATTGTTAATATTTTTTTGGTTTTACTTAACATACCTATTTTTTCTATTTTTACTAAATGTAAAATGTAGCCTGGAAAAGCTAGATGAGCTAAGTGCCAAAATCACTTTTATCGGATATTAAAAATACTATTCTTATTCTAATCTAGGATAGATTTTTGATTTAAAAAAATTATATTTCAATCTCTAGAGGATAATTAATGTATTTTATAAATTTGATCAAATTTTATTTAATACAAAGCCATAAAAGAAAATTAAATCAATTGAACAAATTGGAAAAGAGCTAGGTCTAGGCTTAATTGCTTACCAAAGGAGCTAAGTCCACATCTTAGTGTACTCATTGAACATTACGTGTATCACTTTTATATTGANAAAAAAAAAAAAAAATTATTCTTTAAATCTTTTAAAGATAAAGCATTCTAATAGTTAAAAAAAACTATATGCTACATGCTACATGGGAGAGTACTAAGAAGTATTGCAGATTTTAATTGTAAATCCTGAATTATTAATGAAGTGGTTTATATTTGGAAGAAGGTATAGGAAAGATAGATAGAAACACATAAAAGGAACAAACACAATATGGCTTTATAAAAAGAAGAACACAACTCACACTTTACATTGCTGCCATTGGACAAAGAGGTAATGGCTGCCTCTTGAAGAAAATCAATCACAACCACCCAATCACCCGATCTAGGTTTAATTCTCTCGGAACTCATTAGGGAGGAGTATGAAACACACAACACAACTTACTAAAAGAGGTAACCAAAAAACACATAATCATCATTATCATCATCATCATCATCATCAACTGTTTCTAGCCTGTGGCCAGGTCAGTTGAGTAAAATGCCTTCATCTTCCTCTATCCTTCCACCATCCTCCCTCTTTTAATTTTTCCATTCTTCTCCTCTCATTTGAATACTTTCTGTTATCCCCTTCTTCCATTTCTTTTTCTTGCCTCCCTTATAGTCTTTTTCCTACACACTACATCGCCAACATTTTCTTTGGCATCCTATCTTTTTCCATCCTCACTACATGCCTGTACCATCTCATTCTTGCTTCCACTACTATTTCATGTACTCCCTATACCCCCAATCTTTCCCAGATAACTTCATTCTTAATCTTGTTTCTCTTTGTGACAGCTAACATGCTCCTCACAAACTTCATTCCCATGGCCTCCACTTTCCTAGTATCTCTCTTACGTTCACTCTTCATGTTTCTGCTGCATATGTGACAATGAGTACAAAGTCCGTCCTGTACAACACTTCCATATACTTAAAGGGCTTTTCTCCATAGCAGGTCTCTTACAAACCTATAATACAAGTCTCCCTGCTGCCCTCTTCTTATTACATCCTCTTTACTTTCACCTTTCACCTCAGTCAGGAAACCAAAAAACACAAAAGGGAGAAAAAGGAAATTTTAAAGAATGATAGGACATATTATTATATTGTTTTAAAACAATGTGCGATAACTTACATAAAAAATTATGAAACAATTCAACATTATCTTAAAATTGTCTGTGCTGTCCTTATTAAATAAAACATGACTTTATTTGATAGAGGAAGGCTCAAAAACCTGCTGATAATTTTAACTTGCACTTGGTTGAAAATGATATTAAAAAACACCAACTAATTTCTTAAATAATGCAGGATTTGTAAAGGTCTACAATGCGCCTCAGTGCTCCACCATCTAGCACTCTTAACTATATTTTATGTTATAATGGTATTTGACTTTTACTAAATTTAGTAGGCCAACCTAAATATAATCACACATAAAATAATTTACTTTGCAGCTGTCACTTTCATTAGATAGTGTCAATGCCGATAAAATAGTAATAAGGCCGTATATTGTCTTTTTTAAGAACAAAATGTTATTTTGTGTATGTTTTAAACATATTAATATATGGCTGTTACACTATACAAGTAGGTCTCCATAAATTGATGATTGGTGTCCCTGTATTGCAGGGAGATGTCCCAAGTATATCTCTTGGTGAGCACACTGTATTCACTTATACCCGTTAACACACTTGCTGTTCTCCCATGGGTGCCCACTGCACCATCGGACCCACGTAAACTCTATAAGGCACTACTCGCGGAGGTACGTCTCATGGAGAGTCTAGCCCCTACCGATGATACAGACATGGACTATACTGGAGACATTCCTGTCGTGGAAGACAAACTCACAGAGGTAAGGCAGCAATTGGCTGCACTGGAGCTGGAGACAGACTTGTTAGCAGCTAATCTATAACAAGACAAACTTTGATTCGTGCAAAATGTACAATAAACAAAACAACAAGCGAATGATCTAAAAAAGAACTGCACCTGTAAATAGTTTTCTTTCTTTGTTACACTTTAAAAACTGTAAATACAAACTTGTCAATTTCTAAGGGACATTGAAAGATAAAACACGTTTAAGTTATTTATTTTTTGTACCTTTATAAATAAACAAAAACAACTTTTTTACCAATTACTTTTTATATTCATATTATGACTTTAATGTTTTATTTTTATGGAAACAAATCTGGACTAAATAATAAGTATCACTTAATAGGCCTAAGTAAAGTATAACAAAAGCTTTCAAATAAATAGTATTATATTATTATTTTAAAAATAATGACTTTCTTGAATTTTAATAATAAAGATAATTTGGGTTTCTGGATTTTTCTTTGTGACTTTGTTTTAAGTGAAGGTTTTATAAATAAATTAATAGGAATTTAATTTTTTCTAGTGATTGCGATCAAAGTGATTTTCTCTGAGCGGCAGCCACTTTTGCCATGTCCAGTGGTTGTAATGTAAAGTGTGAAATGTGTTTTTTCTTTTCATTGTCAAAAACAACCGGCCTCTTTGTATAGTGGTCAGAACCTCACGATTAGTACATTTGGGCATCCACTGGGTGTTGGTACATTAGTACCGACTAATTTTTCTGCAAACTGAGCTTTATTAAAATTTGAGATTTCCTTTGGTAATTACCACTAAAGAAATTTGCTCTAGTACTTTATATTGAAAATCATAAGATATATTTCATTATTACTAAAATCTGATTTGGGTATATATTTAAAAGTTATGTAGCATTAAGTGCTATTTGATATACAGGGGTCGTTAATATTTCCCCTTGAAAACAGACTTCTTGCTTAGTTCCCATTTGACCAACAAAAACCTGGTTACCACACATGGTAATGCTTGTTCAATGGTAACGGTTCTATTCACTAGATATATTATTTCAAAAGTAGGAATTAAAAAATCCACTTTATACCCTACAATTCTCCACATTTTGATATTGTTATTCACAAGCATCATCTCTATTGAAACTAGTAATGTAGTCACACACCACCATATTAGATATATTAATCAGTATTCATCTACACACCCACTTTAATTGTGACAGTTTTAAAATACTAGTAATAACTCTCTGCAAATAATAAACTGTATTAGTAAAGCATCCGTCCATCCATTTCTGTTTCCAGCTTGTGGCTTGGGTCAGTTTTTTTTTATATAAGCCATATATTTTCCATTACCGGCTTGCTAGGCCTATAGTAGCTTCATATGCCTTATAATATAACTTAAGACCAACAAGCACATAATCCAGTCCCCAGCCTTTAATTTATTAATTTGAAAGGATAAACCCACATCTCACCTATGACCAATTTTTTGGTCATGCCGGGAATCGAACCCGTGATCCGGAGCTCTGTAGGCAGACATGCAACTGACTGAGCTAAGGCGTAGTATGTATTAATAAAACTAAAGTCTATTAAGTATTCCAGTTCACCAACATTCTGAATTTCACTAAACATTTTAAGAATATCAACCAGACCCTAAACTATTAATTTACCACTTAGCTAAATGCATGAATATTACAATGACTGGATTAAAACAAGCAATGTTAACACCTATAGTAGGATTCTGGTAGAAGGAATCTATTTAACTGTTACAAAGTTACTAAAACAACATAAATTTATTTATAAATCAAGTCATGTGATATACAAATTTCGTTATTGATAAATATTAGCAATACCTTTAAAATAATATTAATAATAATATTAAGATTTTATCATTGTTTACCACAAAAACTTAAGTTTTTGTTTTATAAACATTTCTTCATACCAGAATCCTAATGTAGCTACTATTTTCCACAGCAACTTAATAATAAGGTGTAGAAAAATAAACCGATTATGTTTAGCATATTTTCTGAAATTCAGATTTTAGACATATTATGGGTAAAATGAAGATTTATATTAATAAAATAGGAGCTTAGAACCATCTCTAATTTATATAGGCAACAAATAATAACGATTAAAACTGCACAGATTATTTTTTTTACAAAACATATATTTAAATTTTAAACACATAATATAAATAAATAATATATTACTATATTGTTTCAATATTATTTAGCTCTTGTCTTTTAAAATGTATGAATGAACACTTCACATTCATAATATAATAACAGTTTTACATTAGAAACCATATTATTTTTCAATAAATTAAATATAAAAGTATAATAAGGATAAAAGACTGCATAATTTTTCTGAAACCATTGCAATAAGTGTACAAGTTTTTCTCTTTATATTCCTATTTTAATTTTATATTAAATCAAGCTTTTTATATAATATTCATTCAACTTTTAAAAAAAAGTCATATTTAATGAAATTATAAATAAAAAAACCTTTTGATTACAGTTATTTAAATATACAGTATTTTTCCTTCTAAGATGCTCTTTCACATTTAAAAAATATTATTTATTTATATGTAATCTGTCATAAATACTTGTAACATGATTAATATATTGGGATGCAAGTCAGAAAACAATTCAAAATTCTTCAAAGATTTGCATGCACTTTTTATATAAAATTACATAAAACTGGTAATTTGTTGTTTTATTTATTTAATGGTCTTTGTAGCTAATATTGCACATTATTGGCATCATTAAAGCTATGATAATACATTCTATGAAAAGCAGTTATATATTATTAATGATTATGACATTAGTGATTATATTTAATTGTCCAGATAATACTGACATCAGGAAAATATCTCCCACAGTTGTCAAAAAAACCCACCAAATTAATCCTAGTTGGACATTCCACATAGAAAAATCGCATTGTCATGATACACAAATACTGACTATGTACAAACATATGAACAAACCCCATGTGTCTATCTCGACCCCCTACCACCCCCTCCCACCTGTATTTCTGTACATTGTGACAGGTACACAAGGAAGTTCGCGGCAATAAATATAATTAATGTGTTTATAATAATTAACACTACTATTTTACACTACAACTTCCTAATATCATTTGATAAATCTGTACAATATTCATAAATTCTTGATTCAGTCATAACACTAATCTATTTAAATGTCTAATGTATTTTCAAGATTCTATTTATTTAACACCGCGTCTTACAACCCATTCGGGTTATATGCTATTTTCAAGATATTTTAGGTTAGATTCTTTACTAGCAAGAAGAGTAGTTTAACGATGCTAATAGACTGTATCACTCCACAAATAACATTTAACTTTAGCGGGAAATATAGTTCATCCGATACCTTAGCTCATTTGTTAGCGTTTCTGCATACTGAGCTAAGGGTCCTGGGTTTAATTCCCGGCATGGTTGAAAATTTATTATTGTTCAAAATACAGGTTTACCCTTTCGCATTAATAAATTAACGGCTGGGGACTGGATGTTGTGCCTGTCCTAATCTTAAGTTAGATTATAAGGCATATGAAGTTATGACAGGCCTACAAGCCCGTAGTGGAAAAATATATGAATTGAATAAAAAACTGACCCAGGCCACAGGCTGAAAATGGTAAAGGATATAGGATGTATGCTCCATTCACGGTAGGAACTACTCTCTGAAAGGTCTTTTTTCCTACCAATATCCTACTATATAATAGATTTCTGGTAGGGAAAAAAGCCTTTAAGAAACCAATCCCTATGCTGAACAGACTTTAGGTAGGTAATATAGCTTGAACCAGACATTGCATTGTTGTGCGGTTTTTTGTATTCTACTTTAAAGAACAGTGGAATTGAGACAAGTGAAACCATTTGACCATATTTTAAAAAATAAAACAAAATTTAACAATACTTATTTTAAAATGAAGAAAACAAACTAATTCACTGTTATACAATGAAGAATGTAGAAAACTTCACTTCAACACATTCAAGCAAAATTTTGTGTCTAATATTCCAGATCATACAACCATTAGAAAGGGCTTGTAAGTAATGTGTTTGGAAAATTAACTACATAAATCTGTTATTAAATAAGTTATCACCATAAATACAATCATATTAAATTTATCTATATTTTCATGTCATATGGTCAATACTTTCTTTTTCTTTGTGAAGTGACACATGGTTGTAGCATGCGTTACAGGTTACCTACACTTTAAATGTTATTTTTAAATATATGAGTGATTGAGATACCTAATGTACTAATTTAATAAACCCCTTTAATATTATATAGCCTGAAATTCTGACTTTATCACAGAGCTTCATTTACTTATTTAGTTTGAGATAGATGTGTACACATGGCCATAGTGAAATAAATTATTTTGAAATGAGAAAAAATAAAATATGTATATTCTCAATAGACCACAAGGTTCTTTGATTATTCTTTTTTCCACCGATTAATAAACATTTTGTGGTCTCGATTTTTTTTTAAATCCATAAATAACAATTGAAAATACTCCATTAATCATCATTAACTGTGTTTCATTTATTCCCCTAAAATGTTGGCAGATCAGTGTTTTTAAATAATTTAAAATTTCTATAAATTTTTTCTCAAATATTCTTATGGATTAAATAATCAACCAAGCTTCAAATATTAAAATAAATTATTTTTATTCTTTACAATATATTTATCTAAGTATTTATAAAATGATAACATTCGATTAAACATGTAAAGCAACAACAATAAAATATATTAACTCAATTTAATTTCATTAATGGACTAAGGGACAGAAAATAGTGATAAGCTATCACTAGAGCCCCGTAAAAATTGTTTTATATTTGGTTAAATTTCGTCTTTTAAATCTCACTTTTCGGTGTTATTTTGTGTCTATTCATAATTACATGTTATCTGTGGTGTTTAAGTATTATTTACATATTGGGACAATGTATACAAAATTTAAATCTATTATTGAAACCTTATATATTTGCTTTACAATTCTTTGCCAAGTTTGTCTGCATATTTCACAATTTTGTAGCCTAACGTTAGCTTACACTACAACCAAATACTAATAAAATTACAGCATGGTTAAAATTTCTACTTATATCCTTTTTAATTTCATGTTTATTTAAAGATTATTTTTGTAAAAGCAATGTTACTTAGTTTTATAGGAGGATTTTGTATAACAAGACAATTTAGTTTTAAATATTGTAAATCATATCTAAAAACTATCAAGGGAAAAGGTACTTGATTCCATCTTTGTATGGTACTTTACACTTTATCGCATGTCACCATTTTTACGGGGCTCTAGTTATCACTTATCCTATAGGATTTTATATATATATATCTATATCTTGTAACTTAAATGTGAAGATAGTTTTTTTCCCTCAAATAGTTATTAACTTAGACTATGTTATATACAAATAATTGCACGTTCGGCCTTTCAAAATATCACAATTTCGAATGTTACGTTTAAAAAATAATACATCAAAAACATTTTGATGCATAACATCTTATATACAATAAAATAATATTCATAAACATTGTTTATCCTAGAAGGATATAAGTACTTTTCATATCATGTTCAACAACATCACTACAAAGTTCATTGAGTTGGCTCTAATATGCTTTACTGTAATATATTGCAACTCTCCACTTAAAAAAAAATGCTTGGCTAAAATAAAAATAAAAACTATTTAATAAAATTTAATTTCTGGACTTGGTTTAGTTTAATTTTATCTAGCTTTACTTTACATGGGTTTTATTCAGTTCTAATATAATTATGTATATCACATGATGCACTAAAAACAACTTAGTAAGTTTTATCATAATATTTCACTGTCTTTTTTTATTAGAACTGTGACACAATATTTAAATTGTGAGAATGTTGCTATAATTATATAATATTTGTGAGAGCAACCAAATAGTTTGTGAAACTAACACCTCATGGCACTACGTCTTCCACTCCCAGGTGGCAACACAGTCACAAAACTAACATTCTCTGAATCACTACTACTCTCACCAACCTCCTCTGTATGACTGGGATGAAGGCTCACTGCCCTCACCAGGTCAGAACCTACGCCACTATCTACAGACTCGGTCACGACCGAACATGCCGTCAGCTTGCGGAAGCTACCAAAGAAAAAGGAGTCTGTGGCTATACTCTCCGCCCCGGACTCACTAGCTCCATCACACAGAGACTCGTCTGTTTCGCTGATGCTGCGAGCACCTGGGCTTGAAGCGTGACCCTCAGAAGGGTATGTCACGCCGCGCCTGTTAGACTCATTTGAGTCTGTGCTGAGATAACCTGAGTCTTCGTGCTTGGTCCGCCTTTTCCCTCCGCCTGCCCGCTCTATCGCTCGTCTCCAAGTTTTCTTCACAGAGTCTGCATTCCTCTTATCGCGCATGTGCTTGAGGAGGTCCTTACTCACACGCTGCCGGATATCCACACTGACTTGTGTACTCTTCAGATTATCTTTCATCCTTTCTTCTTTTTCATTGGTAGTGTTATTCTTAGTCATCTGCTCTTTGGCGTCGTTGGTAGGGACAGGTTTAAGGATGAACTGGTTGTTGATGTTTGTCTCGCCGGGCTGGGCTTTATTTTGCTCTGCCTTTCCAAACGTGCTCCGGCCCTCGTCCTCCCCTGCGGAGTAGGGCAGAGTGTAGAAAGCTTCATAATCGTCTTCTTCAGAAGAATTGAGACTGTCAACAGAAGCACCAGACCCAATGGAAAGAGTTTCATGGTTGCGAGATACGGTGGTGGATGTGGAGGAGATGGTCGAATCACCCCTGGTGTGATTGAGATGATTGTGGCGATTGTGGTGTTGAACCATCCCTGCTTTAGAAGAGTAAGGCAACGGGGGTAGAGGCCTTTTTGCAGGGTTGTTTCTTGAGCTGAATACCGTTCTCTTTTGGCTGATGCTTCTGCCCGGCCCGTTTTTTGGAGGCAATGGAGGTTTTGGGTTTCTCGGAGGTAGTGGGGGTGTTGGTTCTTTCTGGAAGGCTGGTCTAGGAGGGGGAGGATCTTCGTAGATGGAAAACCTAGTCTTGGGAGGCAGAGGAGGTACTTCTTCAAACGTTTCTGAGGGGGGCTTTTCAAGACAACCAGGTGGAGTAGGACGCCTCTGACGACGCGCCTGCTTTGCCTCAGGAGTGATGATCTTGCCTCTTCTCCAGGACATGTAATTGTAGTCTTGTTCACTATGGAAAGACGTGGCTGAACCTGCCAGGCTTGCGGTATCTGCATGCTGGCGTCTGGTTCTGGCCTCGTAGATCTCCCTCAGACTGCCGAACCCTCTATTGAGAGGCGACATTGCGAGGACCTCAGACAGGATGTCAGAGCCGCATTGGCTGAGTGAATCACTACGGAAGCTTCCCGTGGTCTTCAGCATGATCTGCACAGGCCTTTCCAGAGAATCGGCGTAGTTCTCTACGCTACACTTGGCGATAATATCGGACTTGATTTTGATGGGCTTCCTGTCTAGTGTGTCTGGCTCGAAGCTGTCGTAGTCATCTGATGCCCTGAAGTAGTTTTCCGGGGAGTCCTCCACCTTTGAGAACAAGAGAGCACTAACATTGGTAACCGGATTATATGTACTATCGGAAATAATCCATTATTGAAATGGTCGATAATATTGTCAAAACCACTCCTTTTACTAAGGAATAAATGTAGGTACTACTGGTTGTAGAGCTAATGGGTATTCATTGTGTTTCTGGTGTGTGGATAGTAAAAAATAAGCATTAATTCAACTTAGATTAAATGCATTATATACCTAAAAATACATGCAATAAGCTCTAAGATAAGTATTACAACATGTAAGGTAAGTTTAAACACATGTTTGATTAAATTTGTGTCTGGCACTTAAACTCAATCAATAGTATGTCTGCCTACTGAGACAATGTTGGGGATAGCAATCAAATTAACGTTCACAAAATGTAAATATTCTCCTGCTTTTAAATAGATCCATCACTATGCACTTAACTTAATATTGACATTCACCTAAGGGTATGAGTTGTCAAGGAGAGAACTTACATGTTATATAAATTGGAGTTTCCCCTTTCACAGTGATTAATTAATGATCAGGGTACTGGGTGCTGTATCTGTTCTATACAGTGGTGGCTCATGTATAGGCACTGCGGAACTGCAGCACCCCCTATTTTCACTTGATATTATCGATAACATTTAATTTAATGAGTCCTTTTGTTCTTTATTTCTTTATTTTTGTAGTACAATATATATTCCATAAGCTTAATGTCAGTACTTCAGTAGTCATCCCCCAGTTTATGAATAAGATACACAAATATTTGTAAGGAACTGTGCGCTTCACAGTGCCAGCGACGTGGTGTTTGACTGTTGTGCGCATGCGCACATAGGAGGGAGGTGGGGAGGAAGGCGGGACTGACAGGTAGAGAGAGAACTGTTGCTCTCGCAGTGCCGGCTCTGGCGTGATGGTGGAAGGAAGGTTGTTTTTTTTTACTTAGCGTGTGTTGTGCTTAAAAACCGTGTACTATATTCTTGAATGTGATAAATTGTAGAAGAGTAGAATAAGATTATTATTCTGCTTCCAGCTATTATATTTGATTAATTTTTTTTTTTCAGTTATTTTATTTAACAGAAAACTTTAACCATGGCCTTGCATCCCCAAGAAATAAGTTCTGTGACTAACTAAGGAAGTGTGTGATTATATATGTGTTGATATAATGAACAGATATTCTTCAACTAAACACTTAGTAGCTGCTAAATTGTTCAACAAGAATTGCTCACTAGATTTAAGAATGAACATCCCACAAAAGAGATAGTACTGACCACTGAAGCTTATCCCATGATTGATAAAGAAAAGCTTAAAACTGAATTAAAAGTATTCTATTTTAGGACTGATATTCATGAATATTGCAAATTAATTGAGCTACTGAATTTTATCTTGGAAAATAATCTAAATAATGTTTTTAGTGAAATTACGAAACTGATAAAAATCCTCTTGACAATTCCCACGACTACATCAGAGGCAGAGCGCTGCTTTTCAACATTGAGAATAATAAAAACTTTTTTAAGAAGCACTATGAATTCGGAAAGACTAAATGCACTTGCAGTACTTTCAATGGAGAAAAATTTCTTCAATTGTCATCCAGAGATCAAAGAGAAAATTATTCAACTTTTAGCGCAAATTAAAACAAGAATAATAGATTTCATTTTAAAATGAATATATCAAGCTTGAACGGTAACAATTTAAGTTAAAGTAAGTAACAAAGATTTTATCAAGTTCCTGAATAAATTTTCTCTTTATAGATGTTTTTTTCCCTTTTACACAATTTTAAAACAAAGGCTACAGCATTTCTGGAGCAGCACCCCCGATAATTTTAGTTACGAGCCGCCACTGGTTCTATAATTAAATTATATTCTTAAAATTGAAAAATGACACCAGAATATGGTATCTGAGTGGTGTAATCCCTCTCTAAATACTTACACAATAGCTTTGGCTATTTGATTCTTAATAATTAAGTTAGTTAGCAAGTTGTGTGCTGATACAGCCAGTTTAGAGATTTAACATTAAATACACCAAATAATAATGATTATGTTGGCCCTCCTGGTAGAAGACAACCTCCACATCACACATACCTGAATCGTGAGATGTCCAGGTTTCTCGACCGGCTGGTCATATCGTATCTTGGGCCCGCTGCCTGTGGAGGTGTTGCTAGGAGAACTGGAGGGACTGCTGAAGTTGTAGCCATCGTTGACATACACTTCACTGACCAGACTGTACCCGTTACTGTTGTTGAGTATTTCTGGCAAGGTGTATAACTTCATGTCCTTGTTCTCTACCTCCGGGTTTAACAAGATGATCTCGTAGTCATGATCATCCTGGAGGGAGCCCTGCGCCATCATCGACTTCTCCGTCTTCAATTTGGAGATGGTCTTGTTCCCCGTCTGTTTGTTAAACACCTCATTCCTCATTGTCATCTCTTCCTCTAAGGGTAGAGTCGCGCTGAGACTGGGACTTGGCTGCTGAGAAGGAATATCGCCATAGTCAGATGGAGTGGATAAGACTCTTTCTGGTTGGGATGCTGTGTTTCTCTCAAGACTATCAGATTCAAAGTCTGTTGCCGGCAAGTTATTTTGGGTTGACAACACTTTGCGGACCTCCAGACCCCTCTGGACCACCATCTGTTGTATGACTGCGTCCATCAGTTTTGTCACGACCGGTGCAAGAGCGTCTTCATCATCCTTAGATACTTTCTTGTCAATGTCTCTTTTATCTGGTGGGGGTATTGGTGCTGGAGGTGGTTTGGGTGGACTATGTGTAGGTCGAGAGACCACAGGTGAGTGAAGAAGTTTGTTGGTGTCAAGGGAAGATTTTACTAAAGTGGGCGATTTGTTGGTTTTAATTTGTGAAGCTAAAGGCTCTGTCTTCTGCAAAGGTGTGGGCACGTCAGACATGTTACCCTTGAAACTTCTTACACTCGATGAAGGGGTACCCCTAAGTGGTGAAGAGACCTCGAAGGCTTGTCTTATCTCCCTGGGAGGGACAGGAGCTCTATTTTTCACAGGATGTTTCTCCCTGCTCTCTAGTTGGGACAGTGGGGCTGAAATTGGTGACGGTCGCTCAGGTGTTGACGCGTTCGAAGCTTTCACTATGGGGACGTCCTCAAGCCATCTCCTTATGCTCTGCTGCTTGTTCTCGTTGGCGGTGGTGCAACATGCGTGACAGGCGGGTAGTTCAGCAGCCATCTTGCTGAGAGGCAAGGGGGGCGGAAGGTCTCCAGCGCATCCGGGGCAGCCCGAGCAGTCCCGTCGTCGACTGTTCTCCCTCTTGAGGCTGACGGTAGAGGGGGCGCCGAGGAGTGAGCCACCATGGTGTGCATGGGCGTGTTCTTCCTCAGGGATCCCCATGAGGCTAGGGCTAAACCGCTTGGCGGACATTTTGTGCTTGGCAATCGAAATCACCTCTCGGATCTTGGTGAGGAACTCAAGAGCTGCTGGGGGAGGCGCCTGTGGGAGTAATACACAATCATGAAACTTTAGAAACATTTTACTATGTTTGGTTTCTCTTCCAAAGCTACAATACAATTTTATGAAGGGCCTATATCTGACAGCTAGGAAAGTTACTAGATCTAATTTCATGTATTTACTGCTTCAGGTCTTGTGGTCTGCACTTGTCACTTAAGATATATATTATCAATACCTATAAAATAATACAAATGATATAGTAAAATGTTGCTGCAAAAAATATATTTGTATTTTTTTAAGACACTTCCTATGGAAAATGAACTATAACATAAAAATACCCGCATAGTTGATAGCACAGAGTTAACTTCAAAACTCATCTAGTCTGGTTTTCTGATGACAAAAAGATTGAGGCGCAAATCCTGGCCATGTATTTCTTTTACTAAGTTGTTTCACATTCTCCTGCGCAAACAAGGGTACTTTTCCACTTAATTCTACCTTCCTCATCATTATCATGATTAAATGCGGATAACCTGGTCGGGTTGTAGGCCATGGAGACAAACAAACAAACATGAACTTTCTCTCCTCCCAGAGGTAACCCTCGCCAAACTCAAGGTAGCCAGCCCTCCCTCCCCTAGTGTACTTACAGCGAGCAGCTCTGGCTCAAAGTACGCAGGGTTGAAGTACAGCTTCCTGCGGACAGTACCACTGCTGATGGCCCGGACCGTCTCAGGCCTGTCCTCCCGGCATTCGGGTGTCTCCACTATGGACACATTCTCCTCGGGCAGTCGCTCTATGTTGGTGGTGTCCTGGAAGGGCGGGGGACCTAAGTCAGAGAAGGAGCACGAGTGGACCAGTGCCGATGTCACCTGTTGACAAACAACACTAAGCTCCAGGACACTGCTTTAATATCAGGTGACAACTGATCTGCTAGGGGTTCTGGAATGACTAGTTATGGTGTGTGTGTTTTCTAGTTTCAGATTAGTTTGTAAGTCGTGTGTTGATATAAACACTGTGTTCAGAAAATGCACGTTAAATACCCATAGTAGCTAGAGCATTATATATTTAATGTGTAGGGTTTACTCTATACTAGTTGTCATGTGTTTCAAGGTTATACTGTGGGCAGAAACTCCTCTCCCCTCATGCCTAAATTCATAACTCAACGTTGTCAGCTTGTGCGTAGCAATAAGCAATACTGAAATGACCTCACATCTTCCTGAATCTGAGTATAGTGACATGTTGTCTCTTGTTATCAGGTTAATCAGAGTTGTTTTAAACTGTACTGTGATATATTCTTAATAGTGATGATTCTACTGTGGTTAAGCACAAAGGTGTCGCTTATAGGCAATTAATTACCTTTTATCCCCTTGAATATATCTAGGAAGCTCTTATCCAAATCCTGGCTATGTACTTTGATCAAGCAAAATCCATTAGACATAATAAGTGTGGTCTTAATGCCACTATAGTCGGGAAATCTCAGATACTAAGGGTCACACATTACATATTGGGTTTTTAGCACTGTGGACCGCACTTAAAATTGCCTCTACTGGTGGGAATGTGGACAAAGGTGCCAGACTCTTCTTCTCTCGCTCGGTTTTCCGGTGATTGGGAGTTTTGGGGTTCATATCCCAGCCAGGTATATGGAGGTTGTTTTTAAATATAATTTCTATTCTTAATTCATGGAAGTGCGGGTTCACCTCTTAGCCTATTCTAATTCCTATCCTTCTAATCCTTAACCAACTAGTGTAAATATGTGGAGACAGTCCGAGAAGAAAGTGGGGGGTATCAACCATAGTACTCACGTTGTGCGAACATCGGACGCTGTCCTCAGAAGCCGGAGCAACATCTGACAACCCGTCTGTGTCGGAGCAGCAGCCGTCTGAGTCACTGAGCATGTAGCTGCTGTTGTCGTTGTTGTTGTTGTTGGCCGTCAGGAGGTGCTGGTGCTGCCTCCGCACCCCGAGCAAGGGGTTGCTCTTCACAACAGTCTCCCCTTCGGACTTGTCGTCGCTACGGCCCTTCCTCCTCCGCCGCACGTGTAGGTAGAGAAACACGGATGCAACGTATATGAGGCCAAGCAGCACCGAACACACGCCAATGGCCACATACTCGGACACTGTTAGTCCCGGGGCAGGGACCAGAGATTCAAACGCCACGGCGCGGGTACCTAAGGGCATCGGGTGTGACTTGTTTGAACTAATTTATATTATGAAGAATATTGTTTTAAAATATTTACTAAAGTACGTCCAAGTGTTTGAAGCATTTTGCTATTTGAAAATCAATTCATTAATATGAACTAACTTTCATTAAGAAAGAGACTTATGAATTTTTATAGATAGGTAACCAAGTTAAGAAGCTGTAAGTGATTTTAGCATAGTGATTAAAATTTAACAAAAATCAATTGAGGTAATTAAAATATCAAGAGACAATTGGCTACAGGTTTTGTTAATGATTTTCATGACTACGATTACCAAACAGATTACAAATTTTCTTGGATTCATAATTATTTTGATTTAATCAAGTACCTCAATTGAATGCTTTTTAGGAATAACATTCGACTAATACTATTAAAATGCCAAGTTTATGCACCCTTTAATTATAATGTAGGATTTTTTAAACATATAAGAATCTGAAAATAACATGGAAAAAACCTTTGTAATTCTCAGGAAATTTTGTTTCTAAGACTAAGTAGACACCTTGTAAACAGTAATCTAAATAGAAGATATAAGGAGAGTGAAAACCCACTTCGGTGGTCAAATGGTCCAAACCAGCATCACTCTTCTGTAGACTGGACTGCCGATAGCTGGAAGATCTAGGTTCGAATCCCGGCCAGGTGTATCGAGTGTGGTTTTTCCTAAATCATTTACCACTCTCCCTTCAAGCACATGATGACACACTTCTTCTAAATTCATCCTTCCTCATCCCTAAAAATCTAACATATTTAGTACATATGCCCAAAACCTGAATGGGTGGTAAGATGGTGTGCTAATAAAAAGGGTGAATTTTGATGAACTGACATCACAGTCTTCAAGAGAAGTGATCCACAGTATTTTGTCAATCCCTAATTATGTACTCACGAGGAATGCCGGCCACTCTGAAGGCGACGCAAGGGGTGAACAATCTCTGTCCGGCTCCTTGACCAGTGTTGCCATCTCTACACATGAGCTTCACCAGGATGATGCGTCCCTCCATACGCAGCCACAGCTCATCTTCACCCAGCCACTGTGCACACACACAAACACATAAACTTACAAAAAAGTCCATGTCACAACTGATTAAATGATATTATTAGTAGCTTTCTTAAACTATTTTAATGAACTACATAAATTGATATGGCAAAAAAAAAGTTTTACAATGCCTAATATTAGGGAATTTCAATCAATTTTCGCAATTAAAAATAACTTTTTAAGTTGCTCCGAAAAGCTCATCTTTAAAAATCGGACTATGTACATTATTATGCTCGAACCAGAAGTGGCATGGAAATGCACTTTTTCTATTCTTAATTTGACAACAACAAAATTAGTATCTCATAATAAACTATTGTTTTTTAATTTGGTTGAATTTTTAAAATATGGTATAATAGTTTCACTAATCTCAGTTTCTCTGCCTTCTAATGAAAATTCCAGGCTGCCGCACTACTCTGTGAAGTCTGGTTTGAACCTTCTCTCACTCATCCTACTGTAGTAACAACATGACCACCACCCATACCGGTGGTGCAACGGTTTAAAGTGTCAAGCTAACAATGTAATAAATTGCCAGTGTGTTGGTTCAAATCACAATCGGGTGCACTGAGAGGTGTTTTTCCTCCATATCATGAGGGTGAACTTCCCTCCTCATCCATACCCCTTGGAATAAGTTAATAATCATGATGCTACTTGCTTCATGGTTACATTGCCTAAGGCATCACTTTCACAATAGACTAGACTGCCAATGACGTGGAGATCGGAGTTTGTTTACCAATCAGGTGTACTAGAGGTGTATTTTTCCTATATGGTTTTCTCCTCATCATCCATACAATTGTAGGTACACTTCCACTAAATTTAGCCTTCATACCTAACACACTAACAAAATTAGTATATAATATGCCTTTCCCCAATTGGGTAGTAAGATGTAGTGATATATATATATATATATATATATATTTAAAAAACAGGTGTTTAACGATACTAATGAAAAATGGAATCACTGCCTGACTTTGGTACATATATATATATATATTTAAAAAACAGGTGTTTAACAATACTAATGAAAAATGGAATCACTGCCTGACTTTGGTACATATATATATATATATTTAAAAAAACAGGTGTTTAACGATACTAATGAAAAATGGAATCACTGCCTGACTTTGGTACAAAGTTTGGGATAAGTTCTTGTATATGAAAATATAACCAAATAAATAGTTACTTAAAGTGGACAAAGAGGGATGCTATGTACCTAGAGGAAGGCTATTGGACAAAGAGATTAATTTCACTCGTCAAAGCTATTACTCTCATTATGTGTATTTATTCCCGAGAAATTTTTAAAAAGAAATATTTTATTTATTTTAGATAAAAACAAAAATAATAGGCCCTACAAAACGATTAATATTATTTTACAACTTTTTGACTCATTAAAAAAAAATCTGAGAATCAATGGTTTTAAACTGATACTTTGTATATAATGTTTTCATAATAATCTTACTTCTAGAATTAAAATCTTAGATGTAATAAAAGAAATAGTAGTAAAAGCCTTAAAACTAGTAGTCAGTGACAACTCTGATAGTGTAGGCCTACTTGATTAACTAAACTTTCTTTGCAATCTACATCAGAAGATATCTCCTTTCATTGTTTGATGAGCTATGAGGTCGGGAACTTTTAAAATAGAAGGGATATACCGTTGGGGAGTAATTCTAGAAATTCTCAACTCAAGATCTCAGCTCTCCTCAAAATTTCCATATTTCAAGTCCCCTCATCCTCAGCACGATGCCTCTGATGATCGAACTACATTATTTAATTTGGTAACTATTGAATTATACTTATTTCACAAACTATTAAACTAGATAAATGAACTGCACATTTTAGTGAAGTGAATCATAATGAGCTTTCCCCAACATTGATCTACTCTGCTTATCTCTTTACTAGTATCCCTCTTTGTTCACTTTAAGTAACTATTGATTTGGTTATATTTTCATTTACAAGAACTTATCCCAAATTTTGCAGCAAAGTCAGTCAGTGATTCCATTTTCATTAGTATCATTAAACACCTGTTTTTTTTATAATACCGCATCTTACTACCCAGGTATGTGTGTATATATATGTAGGGCTTGGGATCAGATAGTCTTAAGCCACATTAAGAAAAGAGATATTAGCATGTATTGCCAAACAGCTAAGTAAGTTTATATGTTGCTCATATAAATCTGAAATATCAAGTTAACCCTATAGAATTCCTCCCTAAACCTCATTACTTCTATATTATTGGTTCATCCTAACCTGAGACCGGAAGTAAACAAACATAACCATATCACTATGCGAAGGACATACATGATTGGTGGAACACCAGTGCAATATTTTAAACAGCTGTGACCATTATATATTCGTAGCATAGCAAAGTAGGTCACTGCAAATTTTTTTAATACTTTTAAATTTCCTGTCTTATTTTTAACAAAACTCAGGCCAGACTCAGAAAACGCCATAAATGGACGGAAAGCACTCAACACTCACAACCTTTACTTAGTCAGGAGTTTGTTGGTATATGAAAAGCACTTGCAAAGCGTAACGTATAATTTCTAAATCAAATGAAGGGATAGTTTTAGTTGTAGTAATTCTATAGTGTTATTTTAAAACAAGTTTGATACAAAACAAAGAGGGGCTATTTAGTGAAAGGATACCATTGAAGTCCGGTCAGTAGCAAATCAGACCATAGACTTCCACTGGCTTTGTTTAAATTAGGTCTTAGCTTTGGGTGAATCAATACGAATCATACGATTAGAGAAACATTGTATACAAAAGAATCGATTACAAACTTTCATTAATCTAAGCACATGATATCCAATAAAAAAATTAGACCTAAAGTTTCAACAAAAAAATACCGACCTTTATGTGTTTGTATTACTTTTATTAATATCATCGGAGGTAAATAGCATATTTACCTTTATAAACTGTTATGAGAGTAAAAAACAATGAAAGTCAATTAGTGGGATATTTTCGTTTTGCAATATCTCTTGGGGAATTTTATTCTCACCTACTTCGGTGGCCACATGGTTTAAGCCGCAAATCTCGCATTAGACTTAAATACTGATGAAGGGAATATCGAGGTTCGAATCTCGGTCTGGTGTACTGATGGTGTTTTTTTCTAAAAATTGAATGGTTTTACACTCTCCCTTTACGCAAATGCGGGTGCACTTCTAAATATAACTTCAATCCCTAAAAAAAGCCATTTGCTTAGTAAGTACATACATGTAATGAACCGAACGGTAGTAAAACGCTGTGTGGAAAAAAAAGAGTATAATTCTATTATTGCGTAATAGATTTGTCCTATTTCTAAGACAAATTATTATTATTAGCACCGCGTCTTACTACCCGTTCGGGTTATACGCACTTACGCTAATGTGTAATGGTAGGGTGATTGTGAGATGAAATGAAGGACCTACAGTTTAACGTGGAATCCGAACCACGGTGGAGGCCTGGCATTCCTCTAAGACAAATATAAAAAGACCCGCCTCGGTGGCGTAGTTGGCTAACGCGCTGGTGGTGTTGAGCTCGACTGCAGAGGACGGGGAGATCAAGGTTCGAATCTCGGTCGGGTGAACTGGGGGTGGTTTTTCCTAAATGGTTTTCCACTCTCCCTCCACGCAAATGCGGGTTCACTTCCTCTAATTCAACCTTCCCAATTCCTAATCCACTAGCATAATTAGTACTTTAAACGTATAACCCAAATGGGTAGTAATATGCGGTGCTAAATAATAATAATAATAATAAGACAAAAGATCATGATAACATAGAGAGCCCTCTATGATATAATTCATGGGTTATTTTGAACTAAGCCTAATAGTACATTGCTTGTTTCACAGATGGCTCTGTCAACAACATTAGTCTGGTGTCTCGAAAGCCGCACAAATCTGTTAAGTATCAGGGAAATAACACACTAAGAGGTATTACATTTACATTCGGTCTACCTAAGTAAGATATATGTTAACTAAAGCCCCATATGAAGTATGAGGATAGTAAGAAAATAAATAGGTATTATTTTATATTTGCTCATCAAAATAGCACAATTATTACTGGTAGATATTTTCTAAAATTATTGAAATAAAGTTTACATTAAAAAAGTGGACATTATGATTACTTGTTATTACTAACTTGAATACGTTATTATATACACATAAATAAATGTATGTGATGAACTAAGCGTTAACAAATTTGAATTATACAAGGGTAGAACTGCTCAATGTTGGGTAAAAGTTCAAAGCCAAGCGTGTAATTGAGCCGGAGCGGAGCAATGCTTTGGTACTGGTTCTGAGGGTGGAGCAGCGCTCCTTCTGATTAGCAGCATAAAGTATAAATTTATCTGGAAACTAGACTTGTCTGTCTTTAAATGTGGATGAACAGATTACGGAACTTGTCTTTGAACTAGTTCCCGTTGAGGTGGGCAACTATTTTAGACTTTTCAGCTGGGGGAAAGGTTCAATTTGAAATGCTAGCAACCCGCTTCGGTGGCAGCGTGGTTTAACGTACTACTCTCGTGCTAGGCTTGACTGTCGAAGACGGGGAGATCAGGTTTCGATCCCGGTTGGGTGCATTGAGGGTGGTTTATCCTAAATGATTCTACATTCTCCCTCCACACAAATGCAGGTGTACTTCCTTTAAGTTAAACCTACCTAATCCCTTACACATTAGCGTAATTAGTACATAAGCGCATAACCCGAACGGATAGTAAGGCGTGGTGCTTAAAAAAATTCTTAAAGTTTACGAAATACTGTACGTATGGATGTGAGTTTTAAATCAAATGTCAAACGCAGCTATTGTGCTAATAATGTTTAACACACATTAAGAATATGTACATGCATTACGTGTACATAAAACTAACATTTCAAAATACTACATTACGCTGCTTTTAGTTAGTGGTATATACTATTGTTAATATTTGATTTTGAATGACAAAAGTAAAATTGATGTGAAACACATTACATATAAACTATTCATTTAGGGAAAAGATTAATATAATAAGTAAAAAAGTTGCAAAATAGTATTAACGCTTACAACTTTTATGAGAGTAAATAAGCAACGAGAGACAATAACTTTGATTTTTGGGGAATATTTTTATTTTGAAATATTTCTTGGTATTTTCTATTCTCCAAAACCTTCATTCCCAAGGACGACTCCAGCCTCTCCGTGTCAGAGACGGAGGAAAAAAATAACACGTTGTGACGTATTGCAACTCTATAGCTAAAATAATATTAATATTATTCAATTTCAAATATAATAGCATATTACTCTTATTATGTAAATTAAGGGGCTGATAAAATAATTTCGTTATAATGATGGAAGGATAGAATGAGTGTGATATCCAACTAAATCTCTGAAGAGACCCCCCGAAGGGCTTCCTGCTACAGTGTACCTAGGTTCTGAGGCCCCTAACAATGCAACCACTGATACCCATCGGGACCGGAACCTTTTTGCCGGACATAGACCTAGGTCCGTGAGTACCATTCCGGGTACTAGGGCACCCGAAAAACTAGTACCAGACCTTCCATGCCAGCCTGCCTTGGGTTACTTGGGAACCCCCTACACTGGGACCGGATGGAGGGAGGAGTTGGGTCCTCCTAGTGATCGCCCATCACGAGGAAGTCAGGAGATCAGCCTCCGGACAGCCATCTCCTCAAACTTCGTTCTCAAAAATCTCAGTTCTTTCTATCGCACACACCTTCTTTGCTGCTGCCCCAGCCTTTCCGAGACCAGTGGTCCGGAGCTGGGGACCTCGAGTTGATGCTCTGACCAGCTATCACCGCTACACGGGTAGAACCTACCAACCGCTTAGTGTATGTCAAGAAAGGAGTATCCCCCTCCTCACACTCAGATTACCTTGTCGGGGTCTTAGCTATGCCGGACCCCGTCCGCCACATTGCCCAGCGGCCCCACTTCATCTAAATTCAACCTTCCCAATTCCTAATCCATTAGCTTAATTAGTACTTAAGCGTATTACCCGAACGAGTAGTAAGACACAGTGCTAGATAAAATTTAAAAAATCAAGAGAAGTGAGGCTAGAATTTCGGAGGTTTTGTATACAACCACACACACCTTTTTGCTTTTTCAATTAGTTTGTCAATACATTTGAACCTTTTATTGTATCAAATCAACCTTTTTACCTCTAATAACTTATGAGTTGTGATTTTTTTTAAAAAGGAGAGGTTTCTTTCATAGCTGAGTATTCACAAGGAACATCGTAAACCTGATTTTTTTTAAATTCCACTATTTTTCAGTAAGAAAGACTTAACTTACACACAATGTTGATTTAATTTGACCCACTACACTTATTTCCTGAACTTTTTAATACTATCAAAATTATTACTTATAAAAATACAATTGCTGCAATGAAATTGATGTTACGTCATATGAGATGGACTTTATTCTGTCCCATAATTAAGTAAATATTGATTTTTTCAAAATCATAACTAAAACTATGGTAAATACATTATCATCCTAAGTGAACATTATTTTGTCACAAATATATTCCAATAATTAAGACTATTGTAATGATAATGTTATGGACAGTGGCGGATCTAAAAATTTTGCGCCCGTAGGCAAAATTATAATATGCGCCAACCCCCCTTCCCCATCCACATTTTTGTCAGGGGTTTTAGGAGGTTTCGGATGAAAGAGGTCTTTGGCGTGGAGGGGGCTGGAGGGGGTTAGTATTTGAGAAAATATTTCAATGAAATAAATAAAATCTGGAATGTACATGCCCTACAGTAGCTTGAGTTAACATTATGAAGAGGAAGACTGATGTCAGTTACAAAGTAATTGCAAAGTACAGTAATTTAAAAAGAAAGATTGTAATTCTGACTTTAACTTGAACTATTTCAATAATGTTAGTCAATAATTTTTAAACGTAATTATTAAAAACAAAATATTAAAATAAAAATAATGTTATCCAAAATGTGCTGCCCCCTAAAGCCGCCCCCCCTAGGCCCGTACCTAGTGGTGCTATAGTGTAAATCCACTTCTGGTTATGGACCCCTCTCATATATTCAAAAAGTCATGGATGAATTGTGTTTTTCTTCAAATAACTGTATGTAAAGTTTCCTTTTAATACCTAATCCATGGAGAATCACGCGTTTTCATAAGAAGTTTCAATATATTACGTATTAAAACTTTCTTTCTTTTTTAAAAAAAATCCGTTGTATTTGAAAATCAGGTGATGAATGAGCTGGCTGCCTTTACCCAATGGGAAAATGGCCTTCGCAACATCAGGTTGCCAGGAGTTCTCCCGTTAGTTGGTTTTAACACTAATGACAAGGGGTCCAAGAAGCAAGGGGTAGGTCATATATAAGTAGCTTGTGCGTATAAACATCACACAGAAAACATAATATCACAAAGAATTATAGTAATCCAGAGAGAGAGCAAATCTCAGTCTGTAACAGCACTAGCCGTGGCTCTCCGCGTCAGTTCGTTAATGAACAAAAACTGTATCATTTTAATGTCAATTTTATAATATTGAAGTGCAATTAATAAAATAAATTGTGTACAATGTTAAATCTCTAATAATTTCAGCAATAAACCAATAACTAATCCTACAGTAGGAAATACACGTAAAATCAGACCCCATACCTGGTAAGGAGCTTTTTATATGGATTTATATATATTGATATTATCTATCAAAAGTGACATCTGCAGATTGCATGAATTCATTTGTAAATAATTACTATTATATACAAATTATTTTAGTAACTTTTATAGCTGTCAACTCTGTGGAATACGTTGGTAGCCTCCCAATCCCGCGAGGTAGCCTCCCAATCCCGCGAGTATTTAGGAGAATATTGTTTTTAGTACCGTCTGGTCTGGGTAATTTAATATACTATGATCGTCCGGCATTTTGGACCTATTGATGGCGCATCTGGCTGCTGATCTAAGGGTCCAGGGATCGATTCCAGAATAAGGATGAAGACATAAATATTAAGTTGGGTTTGTTCCCATTCTTCGGTGGGTAGTAAAGGAATGTTTTTAGGTTTATGAGCTATGTTTATCATAGAATCATGACCATACGTTATATATACATACAACATATTATGCATTTGATGTTTTGGGGCTTACGGGCTACGTTTATCATAGAATCATGAATATTTGATATATATATATATATAAAACATATGTACTTGATTCTATGATAAACGTAGCCCATAAACCCCAAAACATCCCTTTACTACGGATGAGGAGTATCACACATAACGCTTGTACAGCTGCTGTAACTGTGCCTTGGTTATTAGTAAACTCATCCTACATTTATGCTTGGCAGAACTGCTTGCTTACCCCTGCACTTCGTGTATTGCTTCTCCAGATCTAGGCTTTGTTATTTAATTTCTTTTTTCCGTTGACCACCAAGGTTAACTTATTCTAATGGATGTGGATTGAGAAGGTATTTTATAATAAATGCACCCGCAATAGTATGGAGAGAGGGTAGTAAAACTGCAGTGGAAAGGCACCCCGAATGCACCCGGTTTAAATTATAACTTTGACTTCTCCGTAACCATCAAACGAGTCTAGTGCTAGATTAAAACTTTATACCACGTGACCACCGGTTCAAACACCTCTTGCTCATTTATTTCTAACGCGATATATTTTACTATAGATTGATTATTCAGCTCTCGTACTGCTTTCAGAATATAGGTCGTCTGGACCCACACTTGTAGTGAGCTCCAATCCACTATTAATCCATCTGTTTTCCCACCACATTTGGCTTTAAAAAACTTTGAGCCGAGCGGGACTAGAACCAGAAGACTATCCAGAGAGGTCAAACAGCACCTTAACGGCCTTATCTACAACCCGATACCTTAAATGTGTTTTTATTTTAACGTGAATTAATTTTGTTTGTAGTTCATTGTTGATAACTTAAAGTATTCATACTTTGACCAATTATCTCTGAAATACTGGGGTTATAATGCCGGTCGGGATGGATTTTCATCTTTGCGTAGATTACTAGTAATCCAGAGTTTACTACAGTTGTGATCTCGGAAGCAATGGAACTAGCCGAGTTGGACAACTAGGGGCGTAGCTCACTCACTGGGTGACCTGGTGGTCTAGGGGTAAGGTGACAGACTTCTGTGCTGGAGGTCCGGAGTTCAATCCTCGGTCCCGGCACAGATTTATCTGATTACCAAACCCTTCCTTCACCGCTAACAAGACGTGTATTAATCACAACTTGTGAGTGTGGGGAATACCAGGCCTCCCCCGTGGTTCGGATTCCACGTTAAATTGTAAGTCCTCCATTTCATCTCACAATAACCCGACCATTACACATTAGCGTAAGTGCGTATAACCAGAACGGGTAGTAAGACGCGGTACTAATAATAATAATAATAATAATAATAGCTGACTCACCATGAGGTACGTCTTGCCTTCATCTCGGAACAATCGGAACGGTGGCTCGCTGTGCGAGTTGTTGTGGAGGTCTGTCCAGCCATCCCGAGCCAGGAATTGCGCACTGGACACTGCGCAGATCGGGGTAGTCACACCTGTAATAAGGAATTTTGTGGAAAAACAGAGGTTCACTACGCGAGTTGATGTGGAGGTCTGTCCAGCCATCCCGAGCCAGGAATTGCGCACTGGACACTGCGCAGATCTGGATAGTCACGCCTGTAGCACGATATGCACATTACAAGTGGTAAAAGAGGATATAATAACACGAGTAAAACAAAATAATTTGAAACTAGTTGCAGGTATATAATTTACAACTGACGCCTATTTTTGTTTATAGAAATCCTGTTAAAATTGTTCCAAACTACTATTAATTGGAGGTTTTAAAGAAAAGATAGGATCGACAAACTTAAAGTTTCAACACGGCTCTACAAACATAAATAATTTTTGACATAATTCCAAAATAAAGAATCTATGTATTGGCTCTTTTGAAGAAAATGGTATCTTATTGTTTTTGAAAATATTATTAACCGTATTTTTCCCATCTTAAAAAAACACACACATTCTGCATAAAGCAATCACTACCATAGTCAGGCTCACCGGCCATTCCGGAGAGAACAGTTACAATCCTGACTACGAAGGTTTAAAGTAACTTAGTCCTAGCGGAGATCAAATCTGGACCCCGTTAGTTCAGGGGCTATCAACTACTTACATGGATGATAACGAGGAATATAGGAATTTAAAGGAAGTGTCTTCGCAACTGTGGTTGTAGTACTCGAACCCCATCCTTCCCGTCACCGGAAAAGCCGATGGGTTGAGAGTGCGACGCCATTGTTCATGGAGGTGGGGGTGGAGGGAGGGTATGTTACACAAATGGGAAGCGTTTGCCTACCAGTGATGGCAGAATAAGCAAGTTTCTGTCACCACTTTGCGAAACAGTACTGGCGAAACAACCAATTTTATATCAGCCCTCTGCGAAACAGTACTGTCATAACAACCAATTTTCTGCTGACATTCTGCAAAACAGTAATGACAGAGCAACTAAGTCTCTAACGTCACTCTGCAAAACAGTAATAGCAGAACAATCCAGTTTCTGTCGTAGCTCTACGAAAGAGTAATGGTAGAACAACCAAGTTTCTCTAATCACTTAATCACTCTACGAAACAGTAATAGCAGAACAACCTAGTCTCTGTCACCGATCCGCGAACCTTACCTCTCAGAGCAGTAATGTTCCTCTCCTGAGCGGCGCAATGACCTGCCGACAAGGGGAGACTGAACTGAGGTGTAATACTGTATAATTGCCGAGAGAACTAACCGACTGTTATCATCACCGCTCGCCTCTCAAACGGCCCTGTGCATAATTCGTAATGAACCACTCTTCAGGAGGCGATGATCGTCCGTTACACTTTGGTTGCGCGGTCTCGCCCGTGAAATCACATTCGCGCACGGCAAATCAAGCGAGCGTGAGGGATCGCACATAACATTTCTTACATTTAATTTTATTTTTTGCTCTATATTTTTTAATATATTTTATTTTTGTTTTATCATGTGCGTGCTTTGAAACTTTAACATGGATTTCTTAACAGTTAGATGTGTCTCACGTTTTACGAACTAACCAACGGTCATAACTGCCATGTGCTTGATTTCATTCGAACGTAAACTCGAGCAGTCTTTTCAAATTATTGACTGGTCTCATTTACGTGTGTTACATCGGTCGGACCATGGGTGAAATACTCTTATTTCGTTTGGCGTTTTGTATTAATATTTTTAATGTTTTGTTTGGGTACTATTTATATAATTCGATATAGATTATATATTAATGTAGAGTTTCAAAATGATTGCTTCAAGTTGAATTCACACTGAGAGGGCTGTGGACAGACTGTGCACCGACCATGCTCCGACGGTGTCGTCTTGGATTGATTCAAAAGTGTTATCCCAAGGTCACAATCCAGACGGTCCAACACGGTAGGCACACAGCCCTGAGCCCTCTCAGTGTGAATTGAAATTAAGGTGCCCTATGGTCGACCATAACGTGTAGTTTCATCTAGTTCGGCTTCTTTCAGCAAAGGCGGACTTTCACCAAGGTTCTTATCTACAATCTGACAATAACTGGAAAATATTCCAACACAACTATAGTGTGTAGTAATTATAGCGGAAAGAAACTTAATAATTTTGGTACAAATGTATAATTTGCAAAATAAAGAATACGATGATAATCTCATTAAAAAGTTATTTGGTAGGATATAGTTGAAAAACTCAATGTCAGAGGTAACTTTGGTAACCAAAACAGTCAGACCATGGTGACGACACGACACAACCGGCGCACAGCCCTCTCAGTGTGAATCCGTTTTTAAGGTGCTCCTAGGAACCAAACCCCAGATACTTGAATCTTAAGGAAAAAACTCCACCAATATAAATAAAAGTGTTTCTGGGAATCAAAACCCCAACACTTGTATCAGTAGAAAAACGCCCCAACTATTGCGCTCAAGTTTTACTGAAAGTCAAATCTCGGACACTTCGGTCATTGATAGGACGATACCAATTGCGCTAAAGTACCACTGAGAGTCAAAACTCGAAAACTCAGATAAAGTCATGTATCTGGGGTTTAAAACTATAATTTCTTTCTAAAGTTCAATTTTCATTTTCTTATAAAATTCAAACTTTTCTTGCAGTCAACATTGATAATATTTTAGTATAGACCCCCTAATATAACTTGGTTGGTGCTATTTTATATATATTGATAATCAAAAGTGACAGCTGCAGATCACATGACTTGACGTATGAATACGTGAAAGTAGATATAGTAAAGTCTATAGCTGTATATTGAGGCCCTTCCTATTAAAATTGACCTTTGCCAACATCAACTCTGCATTATTTCATTTGGTCTCCCAGTCTTGGTAGGCCACCGGCGCGGCTTCACTGCTTGGAAGTAAGTCCTCCTATCGGGCTGAAAAGTAAACACGAGCTTTCAAAATGCTCGTGGAAATATGCTTCCAGGAGTTACGTTGTTAATAATCAATGTATGATCACGACCAGAAATCAACTTGTCAAGTTAGCCATCATTCCAAAATCTAGAGTTTGGAAGTAAGTACTCTTATGTTAAATACTTAATAGTGTCGAGAGATTATTATCAATAAAAAAACAAATATATATATATATATATATATAGATATATATATATGTTTGTTATTTATAAGTGTTATTTACCTAGATGTGTCATTTAAAAGTTATATATGTGTGTGTTATTTATAAGTGTTGTAAATATATGTGTATACATGCGTGTATGGACTACATCAATCTGTAGCACAGTTTGCGGAAATATTAGTCAGCACCAATGTACCGTTTCCCAGGGGACACCCGAATAAACTAATCGGACATCCTTATCCTGGAAGCTCTTGTTCATGTCTCAATGAGATTAAATGATGATAATAGTGAGTATTAGGATGTGAAACCAGTAGACACTCTTAAACCTAACTTAAGTCTAACTAATCAAACTCTGGTGACCGTTGGGATATTGGTACTAGCTGGGAACCGAACCCGGTACCTCTAGACTTGTAGCCTGGTGCGCTGACCACTATACCAAGGGGCCGGCTAACAATAAAAAACTAATACAATGTTATCAACTTTGGGCGCAGAAAATATGTTTGCATTATTTTTTATAAGATCCTTCTTATGAAAATCGGGCTGTAGTTGACTTTATTTCAATTTCACAGCTCAAAATAATTTGTAGTTTAAAACACGTCAAAGAACCGCGTGAAGCTTTGCGTGGCGATCAAATTCCTTCTCGATACACACACTATTGACCAGTCACTTCCAATCTAACGCGATGACAAACGAGTACTTTTTAATTTAGTGTCTAATAATTGTGTATCACTCCTAGTCTCTTAATGAGTGCCATGGGCCGTGGTCAGGAAATTAGAGCGATTCTTCTTCCCGTCAGAAACCAGGATGTGAACGGATCGTGGATGAAAAGTGGCACAAGTGTGCGATGACCACTGCAACTAACCATACTGTCTATCTGTATATTTCAAAAGTAAGGTGATTCCTTTCGGCAAAGATTCCCTGAGTTATAGCCAATGGATGCTAATTTTTAACATTTTAAATTAAGGCCTATACACCTAAGTTGTAGACCAAAATTTCAAGTTTAAAAAATAATCTAAGATGAAGCTGCAACTTTATAAAACAACTCGCTTTGCTCGTTGGGGGCTGAGCCCCCGAATCCACAGTGAGTTTTCTCTGCAAGTGGATGTAAACTAATGTAATTCCAGAGCCGTTTTTTGATAGGTCTTACCGTTTAGCCACAAAATACCTCCAAAGAAAGGTTCGCACTGACTTTAAAGTTGTTCCAACATTTTGAATTTTCTTCGGGGGTTAAATTTTTTTTTTCTAACTTTTTGGAATTTTCCCGTTGGTTACAGGTTAAAATCAATAAGTTTGCCAAATTTCAAGTTTATAGCTCATCTGGAAGTGGGTAAACATTAATGTCAGTGAGTGAGTCAGCCATCTGGCTTTATAGTAGTATAATAATGCTTCCTTTGGAGATAAGTTTCTTGAGGTCTACCCTTATTGATTTTTTTTAATGAACCTAAGATGTGGCCAAAAATTTCAAATTTTAAAAATAAATTAAGAGGAATCTGACATTTTATAAAGAAATGTTTTCTTTCGACAGCTATATCTCGAGCTTTAGCCAACATATTTATCAACTTAAATGAAATTATTAATAATTTTATGTTAAAAGACCGTATTACCTCCAGATAGCACCTATATTAGGCAGATAGTACAACTTTAACCAGACGTCGTCTCATGGTGTGGTTTACCATAGCCTTCTTTAGAAAATAGGATAATTTGGACCGTTGAAACTATTTTAACATGTACACAAAATATTCTGCAAAATTGTAAAATAATGATTAAAAGAACTATTTTCCTTGTCCCAATTTCGATGTCAAATGAAGAAAGCATAGGACTACGTTTTGATAAGTTTTCTGGGGTCCAGCCCAATCGTGAGTCAATAACCCAGTTAATTGGCAGTGGGATGATCTCTTAAGTTGGGAGTGTAGGGAACACGAGCTAAGGTAAGTATTTTTGAAGTTTTTATTGCTAAACCTTATTTGGGCCAAAATAAATCAAATATTTATCCACTATAAATATAAAGTTTAATTTTCTTTCCATGGTGACCTCAATAGTTCTTGAATATCAGTCAAGGTTGTCCTGGAATTTAATGATTTTTCTCTTTCTTTAAAAATGTCTTATCTAATACCGACATGGACTTGACAGATATTCAACAAATGTTGATATCATAATATGTAGAAAATTAAACTCTATGTTTCTACTGGCGAAACATTTGAGTTCTTTTGACCAGATAATAATATTTTTCCATAAAAACAGCGAAACCACTGAACTTTTCTCACGTCCCCTACGTTCCTACCTTAAGGCAGCCAACTCAGTCGGCGAGAAAACATCAATCACTGTCAAGCCACATGGTCACACAATGATCTGTGATTGTATCTTTTCTGGAACAACTTCATTAGATTGTTTAAAATTATACTCCCTTTCGGCCTTCATCTACAACCACACTTTTTCATGTCAATAAGAAAGAGGGGAAAGCAAACTAAGACATTTCCAATCTCAAGGTAAAGAGTAAAGGTCGCTGCTAGTTTTCAAATATATTCAAATTTTCTGTTATGAGCCTGTTAAAAAAGAAACTGTATTTGTTAGAGAAAGGCTAAATCTAAAGCCCTTTTTCATCAAGCCTAGCCTTATAGCTCCTATTTAAAAACTCGTAAAAAATGGGCTAATGTCACATTTTCACACAATGTTTTCTTTTAATAAACTCAAAATATAGTTCTGTTAAGAAAAAAAAGAGTCCTGTTGGAATATTTCTACTTTATTTTGGCGTGAACCGTATTTTGAAATAAAGCATCGTGTATAATTAAATATAGTGTTAGAGCTGAACGTCTCCCTAGTAATTTATCGACTACCAAGCCCCCTTAAGAGGCACAGTAAAAAGTAGATTCTTACATTACGTGTCAGTAAATAGTTAAGCTCGTTAAAGTTGGCTAAATTGTACTTGTGTCCTTTTAGTCTTTGCGGTCAGATATATTGTCACTCTCCGGTAGCTGCACTTTGCTTGAAACTTGCCAGCATAATTTAATGATTAATTATTATGATATTTTTAATTAAGGCTGACGTTCACAGATTTTGCACAGTTAATTCTATGAGGTAATTTGGAAATAAAAGACTATGGAAAGTTCAACCACTTTTTTTTCTTTCCCTTTTCAAGCATTTTAGGAAGTCTAGGATAGAACTCACGATATCGTTTTTTTTAAATGACCTGGCGATGATCACGTATATTTATAATATGAGCGGAAAGTTCTAGAGAGCTACTTACTTATTAATGATTATAGCGGCGAATTATTTATCTATTTAATGTGTACCTCTATAATTAATTTTTACAAGGATTACTCAAATGGCGATATGCCTAAGTACTGTAAGAATTATCAACCTGTGGTATAATTATTTAAGATTGCAGCTGAAAGTGTTCTATAAGTATAGAGCCACACATAAATGATATCCATAATCTTGCACTCAAAGATGTTCCCAAATACAGTTGATTGAATTGGTTCATCCTTATTTTTATGTATCTTTTATTACCACGTCTTACTACCTGTTCAGGCTAAGCGCATATATGATAATTACCCAAAAGGGCTAAGGGTGAGGAAGGGAGCATTTTAGAGTGGAAGAGTGGAAAACCTTTTAGGAAAAACCACCCTCAGTAGACCCGACCAAAATTCTAACTCCGATCTCTCTATATTCAGAAGGCTTGTCTTCCACGAGAGGGATACTTTAGACCAGAGGTCCCCAACCTTTTTGTACCTTAGAGCACATTCAAAACTAACGGTAGTGTGGTGGCCACCAATCACTTTTTTAACTAAATTCATAGCTGAACATAATTCATAATACAAATAACACACAAACAAAAATACATATTATTTACAAAAATTGTGAGTTTAAAATTTTAAAATATTAGTTTTTAAATTCGCATATAAAATAACGCAAATAGTACTCACGCAAAGTTAGTCCAAAACCAGTTTAAACAATTGAAGCCATTTTTTTGTCAATGTCAATAAATAAATAAAAATACTGCTTTATTTACGGTTTTAACAAGACCAAAATCAATACACAAGGAAATAATTTAACTAATCACCACCATTTTGATGCCTAAGTACATTTTAAAAATATATTTCATTAGATTAGTTTGTTAATACTTTGGTATTTAAAACATACTATATAAATAAATAATTTCATCAGAATCCACGAATGGGATTAAAACCCGAGACTCTCTAGGTCACCTCGAAGGTGGTGAGTAGGCCAGCACTTCCTGTAGGACAGTGTAAAAATGGAATTGAAACAGGTTGAGTATAAGGCTAGGGATTGAATGGAGGCATCTCAGGATAGTGTTGAATGGCGAACTCACATTTTGGCAGTCATAAACTTTCGAGTTTATTAAGGTCAGAGAGTTAGTTAGCTAATAAGTTTGATAAACCAAATCACGCAAATTTCAACGTGATGTCATTCACTTTCATAAGCCTTCTCTCTCTCTCTGTCACGGCTTTGTTTAGCTTATCATTCAAGAAGGTAAGCAAACTCTCCCCACAATTAATTACTGTACATGACTAGCGTATATTAAAAAATGGAAATAATCTTTTAGTTTTGGAAGTAACCGTATCAAGTATCATATTCGTAAGTTTGAATAAATGGCATTTGGACACAGGACTCAAACCCGGGAGCACGGTATGACTCCTGAATATCTCCGTGGTAGAATATTGGTGCACTAAGCCAAGGGTCCTGGGTTTGATTCTCGTGACCATGCGTCATTTTTAAAATTCATGGCCCTTTTCAACCCTTATCAAAATTTAGAACTACCTAATTCCAAATATTTTTTTAGTTTATTTTTTAAAGAATAACTGGGAGGGTTACATTGTTGGGGCCATGGCCCCAAAGGTAAAAGACTGGGAAAAAGTTTGGGAAGTTCTGCTTTATTGTGAGAGCACTACGGCCTTACCCATATTTTTTATTGTAAGAGGAACGTGTAGGGGGATAAAGAGGGTAGAAGTAGTATTCTAACTACTATTACAGGCATTAGGCAGGAATATGAAATTATATTATTAATAATACTTTCAGGGAGGAGGAGGGATATGCTTTAAACCCCATTTCCCTTTAGTACGGCGCTGTTAGCGTAGGTCAACCTAGGCCATGCATGTTTTTTGCGTGAGTTACCTGCGAAGCTGATTTCAGCGCTGGGGTTGATGATCTGCTCTTTTAGTGGCAGGAATACAAATGGGATCCTCTGCACCAGGGACCCACTTACAAATGGCGCCACCGGACATTCTGTAATAAATACAAACAAACATACACTAATTACTGAATCTGAGACGCTGTGTTGGCGCTAGATTAGCAACTGATAGCAGGATCTTCGTAAGAAATAAAATTGTTATACAGTACAAACACGTTTTTTCCCCCAGATAAAAATTATAATATTTTTAACTATAAGTTATCATTACTGTTATTTTATAAGTATTGGTAATATCTATAAAATGTGACAGTAGAATATCACATGACTTAACGACAGGAAAGTATAGCTAATGACGTTGCTAGATTTGCAATACACTGGACTGTCGATGTCTGGGAAATCAGGGTTTCAATCCCGATTGAGGTGAATTGAAGGTAAGTTTTCCCCCACAATAGTTTCCCATTCTCCTTCCACGAAAATGCGGGTACACTTTCTATATATTATTTGTTAAGTTATTTAACGTGCACTTTCTTAACCGACTGATTACAACAGCATATTAACTAACTTAAATCTATAACAGACACAGCACCCAGCTCCCGACAATTAAGGGGAAATCCACATTTCACCAATGATACATTTTTCGGCCATGCCAGGAATCGAACCCGAGATCATCAGATGAATAAACAGACACGCTACCGACTGAGCTAAGGCATCAAACCTTTATATTTAATCCTCTACATCCCTAACAAATTAACGTACCTACTATATATGGATGGATGAACTGGTGGTCTAGGGATAAAGTGTCATATTTACGTTCTGGGGGTCCGGGATTCAATCCTCGGTCTCGGCACAGATTTGTTTGATTGCCAAACCCTTCCTTCACCTCTGACACGACATCTTGTAAATGTGGGGAATGCCAGGCCACCACCGTGGTTCGGATTCCACGTTAAACTGTAGGTCCTCGATTTCATTTCTCAATCACCCTACCATTACACATTAGTCGTAAGTGCGTATAACCCGAACGGGTAGTAAGACGCGGTGCTAATAATAATAATAATAATAATAATAATAATAATAATAATATACATGTGCATGTATGTACCTAGAACGGGTAGTGAGATGCGCTGACAAAAAGCAACTTTTTTGACTGTAAGTTAGGGTCCTTAATGTGATAATTGGACTGTACCACAGTTTGGGAAACACTGTAAAAGTAAGTGCACCCGGTAACTAGCGTAGCTCATGTCAGCAATTCGTCAGCAGTAATTTGTTAGTAATGTAAGGATTGACACCTCAAAGTCGGCGGCTTTGACTCAAAAGGAAACTGTTCAAACAGCGGAATCTCGCTTTGTTGAGGTTTTTATGTGTTGGCTCACGAGTGTCGTTAAAATGACCCCAATGAAAGTCGTTACCACAGGAGCTTACCAAAGGAAATGTTAATACAGTCTTGGTATTTTATATACACTACAATTATCATAGAAATGGCCTTATCTGACAGCTAGAAAAGCTACTAGATCTACTTTTAAGTATTAAATCATAAAGTAATGCTATATGCAGCTGTTACTTTTGATAGATATTATGTAACACTAACACTATATTAAGTCATAAATTCTGGACACCCCCACCTATAAAAGTGCCTTCCTATAGAAATCGGACTATAATTGAGTGAGATTTATTAAATAGATTTTATAGTATTCCGTGACGGTCCTTTTGGTCAACTATCTCAGCAACTTTATTTAATTTTCTAACCCAAACCAGTGGATATTCGGACAAAGGTGTCGGTATCGCCTTGTATGCATGCCTGTGGCAAGAAAACCCCGATTCGAGTCCTGGCTGAGCGTGGTGAAAATATTCCCCACTCCCCCCGAACGGTTTCTCAACCTCCTTCCAAGAAAGTGCGGGTAAATATTCCCTACATTCTACCTTCCTTAGTCCATAATATATGGACACCCCAGCCGGGTATAGTTTTATTTAACACAGCGTCTTACTACCTGTTCAGGTTATATGCATATTCACTAATGAGTTAGGAATGAGTAAGGTTTAATTTAGAGAAAATGCACCATAATTTGCCTGAAGGTAGATTGGAAAATCATTTAGAAAATACGTCCTTCGTATACATGACCAGGACTTGAACCCCGATCTCCCCGTCATCGGAAGTTTAGTCCAGCACAAGAATGATACCTTAGACCATGCGGCCACCAAAGCAGGTCAGGGTATACCTAGTACGCGATGCATACATTGGGTTGTTCAGATCTCCAAGTAAAATATTCTACCGGTTGTAGGGGGCGACAAGACAGGTATTTTCACGTAAATAACTTGGAGTCAAAGACGCCCAATGGCGGCGCTACGAGGCGTCAAAGTTGGCGCTGCGTGCACCTGTGGGGTAGGCAACTCATTCAGCACGCCACGCAAACTAATACAGGCATTCCCGCCATTCCTTTTCCTGACACACACGCTTATGCTAACCGTAACCTGTTAATACCAGTCGTAATTTATACCACACCTCACTTGCCATGTGCTGAAGCTTGATGTGTTGCCTACCCCACAGGTGCATACACCTCCAACTTTGACGTCTTGTAGCGGCACAGTTTGGCGTCGCCGACCACAAATTCAATGCGGAGAAATACTTGTCTTGTCACCCTCTACAACTTATATTGCTATGTATATTGAGATATGAATAACCGTCTATATACTTTAAATCAGTTTTATGTTTGACTAGGAATTTCTAAACAACGCTTACACGACTTACAAACAAAATTACTTTATATTAGTACATTTTACACAAAAAAATTCGATGTATGGGTAGCATTACAAAATAATGTTAGTATAAATGCGACCCAACTATTACGATTCCATTATTTATAAGCACAAATACTGGTGCATTTTATCCAACTATCTTAATCATAACCTCCTTATAGATTAAGCTTGTATATAACCAGCGTGTTAAAACTACAAAATAAAATTTTAACTCACGATTAGTTTATTTTGAACATGTTTTGTTACGAATCTATTAACAGTTTTCATAAATCGACGGTAATACTACCCGTTTTATGTGGAACTTAGCGAACACTTAAAGAGTTGTTATACAGAGGATCTGTTTTCCATTACTATTGTAGTGCATCAAGTTCACTCTCTCCACACAATCATGTTTAATCACCCCTACAAGGTAAATGTTTGTTCAACTCTAGTTTTCTCCATTTTTACCAGCACCCATGCGGGTTATATGCGTTATCTTTATTTTTATTTCTACCTCTGTGTTTAAGTGGTGAGAGTTTCTAGATACAGATCCGAATGTCCTGGGTTCGATCCCTGACACTTCCAGATATGGATATGGGATGGGGTCGATTCAGCCTCGTGAGGACAAATGAGGGGCTATTTGAATAAAGATTTATCGAATCCAGTTTATAAAACTGAGATTAACGGCCAGAGGGCCCATTGTGCTGACCATATTACACCCTCTACCTGAAAATGTTGGCAATATCTTCATCAACATGTGACGGCCCCTTGGTCGGTATGTTTTGTTTACGGTCTAACGCCACCGATATTTAAAAAAAATTTAGCAGCACGTTTTATTACCCGTTCGGGTTATGCATCTGTACCAATTAGCCTACGATAGTGTGTTATGGGTAAACAAAGTTTAATTTAGAGGAAATGTACCCACATTTGTGTGGAGGGAGAGTGGAAAAACATTTACATCCAATCAGGATTCGAACCCAAATCTACCCGTCATCGGCAGTCCAATCTATTGTGAAAGTGACGCCTAAGACCATTTGGCCATCGAAGCGGGTTCTGATAAAAACTCTATTTTATTTGGTTTCCAATGACTTCTTCCAAACTCGCGTTTGTTATTTTAACTACGCGAAAAGGTAAGTGACCCAAGCTATACATTGTGAATTTAATTATTACGCTATTTATTCGATGTGAAGTGAGATCATTTCCGTAAATTTTAGGAAATAATTAAATTAAATAAAATATTAAAATTACGAACTAAGTTTGGCTTCTGCCATGGTTACCAACTAAAGATATTTATGTATCACAACTAATATTTAAATTATAAAATTGTTATTAATAAATAAGACATGGTTCTTAAAGATAATGCTAGAGGGTCTATATGCGTTTTAAATACCCTTATAGAGGTGGGAATGAGGAAGGTAGAATTTGGAGGAAATGTAACCAAATTTACAAGAGGTGGAGGTAAAAACAATAGATGAAAAAAAATACCTTCATTGCGCCAGTTTGGGATTCGAGCTCCGACCTCTCTGTCACCGAAAAACAAAACTAAATGAGCCTGAGATTTAGACCACGTGTCCATAGAGGCATATTTATTGTTTAATAGTCTTATGTTTAACATATATTTAAAAAAACCTGTAAACATGGAACCTAGTATTTAAATTGCTTGTAAAAGAATTTCAAGTGCTTAGAGTAAGATGAGGCATTATGCAGAAACTTGAACTCTAACGCCGTTAAAAGTAATATCTGTGGATTCGGTGATCTCACTTTTAAAAATAGTTTAAAAAAAATCTATCTTTTATTTCACACACGACGTTATGGTATCTGTCAAATGTGTATTGTATACTCTGTTAAGAAGTAAAGTTGAACACCCATTTTATTTTCTAATTTTGGTGCGGCAAATAATTTTGTTAGTTAAATAATTTAATGGCACTGTAACACTAGTATTTAACGTTAAATAATGCAATTATAAATATAGTAATAATTAATTATTGATGAAATGTGTATGACTAATCACATACTATAGTAACACTATATAATAATAATAATAATAATAATTTGATTCACATTTTTTCTATCATACATCTACTGAGCAAAGGGTTCCGGGTTTGATTCCTAGCATGGCCGAATAATGTATCATTTGTGAAATGTGGGTTTACTCTTTCACAGAGCGTATTTAACGACCGGGGGGCTGGATGTTGAGTCTATTTTAGATTTAAGTTAGTTCATAGGTCGTGTGCTTATATAAGCAACCTTTTCATAAAGTGTACATTAAGTACCTCAAACAGTGATGATAGTAATAATTATAATTGTAATGAATAATATGTTTGATAACCACGTGATCACGTCAAGGAAGTATATTCTGGTGTGCCATTGAAGGGGAGAAAGAGGTTTAAAAACCATCCGGGTGTTTTTTCCTAAATATTTTCATATTCTACCTCCCTGGGAATGCGGGTTCATTTACTTTAATTTCTAGCTTCCTTATCCTTTATCCTAGTTAAATTAGGATAGCTTGGACTGGTAGTGTGACTTAGTGTAAAAACAACTAATTAAAGACTAAATTCAGTATGTCCTTCCCAACTACATTCACCGCAAATCCTGCTGAGCTAAACCAATGGATGATCATACTTGAAGGTTGAAATTGATTGCAGCACTTTAGAGTCTTATTTTTTAGTTTAGTGTTTATTTTGTTAGGCTATGGACCTTTAAATGTATTGAATAGATTTATGGTGAAGGGAAGGGGGTTGAGGGGGAGAGGTCCAAGGTTCGAATCTTGGTCAGGTGCATTTGGCTTTCTCCACGTGTGATTTATCACTGTCGTTTCTCCATCTCTCTGTCCGTGCTTGTGGGGTACCTTAACTAAAACTACCCTCCTAATTCCTACCCAAATGATTAAACCTTTAAATAGCCCTTGTGTTAAAACGCATTGATAATAATAATTTAATAGAACTAAACATAGAGCTATATAGTTACATTTTCGTAGGAAGTGCGCTCTAGAAGATATAAACATATTTTTTGTGGTCAAAATTGATAATATTTCACTATGTTGTGGTGTTATTCTAAAGATATTGATAAAATCTATCAAAAACAACAGCTGTAAACAACACGATCTGATATAGTTATGAAATAATTAAAGTAGATAATATGGTGACTTCTACAGCTGTCAAAAAAGATTATTACTTTAAAAACTAAACTGAATATTGACTACGCATGCCTATTCACAGCACCTGAAATGGCTGGAACAATTATTTCTCTTTACCGGTGACGTCAGTTCAGGCAAAATGCGTATTACTCCTAGACCACGCATGTCTAGTTATTGCCCGTACAACCGGTTGGCCCAACATCTCTTTTTCAAGGAATGAAATTAATTCTCTTAAATAATTATTATGTGAATATTGTTACGTTAATTTAGGAGCATGGTATGTCCACATGTCGATTCAACGAGCAACCGAAAAGAAATGTATGAAATATGGTAGAATATCGATATTTACAGTTCAATGGGATTGGTTTGATTTCAAACTATCGAAAACTCTAATTACACGGAATAGCCGAAAAAGGTAAATTTCTTAAATGTTTTCAAATGTAAAAGTACTTACTATAAATTTTTGAATTATTTAATAGAAACATAATTTTGTGGATATAAACATAATATCTCACTAGTAGTTCTGTGAACAGCAAAACTCTCTCCCTCCATGTTATTATCGTTACTACAATCTTACTAGTAGCTCTGTGAATAGTAGACCTCGCTCCCTCCATGTTATTATCGTTAC
>CABEEJ010000892.1:177567-199734 GCA_901482245.1 Timema douglasi | reverse complement strand
TATATATATATATATATATATAATTTTTTTTTCTGGTAATATATTCATTCCCAAATTTAATTGTCATGAGATTTTTTATTTTTTATTCCTTTCCTTTAATAAGTTATTTATTCAACTACTTACCATCTAGTTACAGACATTTTAAATCAAAATATACCCAAATATTTATAATAGTGAAATATATAGTATGGTAGCTTGTAAGATTAGAATTATTATTAGGAAAGGACGCCCATAATTAGGGTTGGGATTTAAAAGCAATGAAATAATAATCTTAACACATACAAGTTTAAATAGTTTTTATATTGTAGTTTAGACATGTGTGTACAATTCATTTAGTGATCCATTTTTTTTTAATTGTTCCTGTTAGGGGAAGGTTGGCTTAAACGGGGTAGTCAGATAAGACGGATTACTAGTAGTTTTCCTCTAGGATGTGCTGCTATCTTCTTGTTATGAGGTGTACTAACCGAGTTGACGTACAGGATCAGCCTGGAGTGAAAATCACAAGAAAATTGTTATATTAATTGTGTTTAGTCGGACCAAAAATGACTTTTTGGTGTTTTCACTAAAGTGTTTGAGGAATATTCGGTTCTCTTTAGCTCTTAAGTATATAAATTAGATTCTAGAAGGTTAGTACTCTTACATTAAGCAATCATTGATCTTTGATTTGAGATGTGTTTTAGTTTGGTTAAATAGCCGGTATTTTTTGGTACGCCATATTTATTTCAACAGAACAGAGTCGGATAAAACCTGGAAGGCTATTATGACAGTTTTGTTTTCGACTTATGTAAGGCTAAAATGGTGGGGGTAAAAGGACTTAAAAAACAAGTGCTTAGGTTTAGTGTTCCTAATAAATATTAAGTTTCATTTTTTTTTATTAAATATTTAACTGATAGCTTGATTCATTTTGTAAAAGCAATTAATGATAATAAGTCAAAGTCTTTGTTGCTATGCCTAAGGTTATTACTCAAAAGTATTTTAAATTAGCAAGATTGATAGTTCAATGTTTCTTTAAAATAAAATTTGTATTATTTTTATGAAAAATAAATTGATAAGTTTATATTGTTGGCAATTTTATGAGAATCAAAAATATGTACCCCATTTTATCATAACCGTAGGATAAAACAGGGTAGTTGCAACTTTCAGAAAAAATAAAAATGGCACATTTTTGATAAGATTAGCGCCAAATGACACACGTATACCAAATAGTATACATATCAAGGCAGCTTTTGGTACCATGTATACATTTTTTGTATAAAGTTTTTTTTGTAATATATGCAACTATGTTTTAGGTACCCCGCAATACCCTACTTTCCCCTACATTCTATGTAATGTTATAAAATATTGCTCTTGATTATTTAAAAAATTGTAGTAAATGTTTTTAAAGGAAAAAAAAATCTATCTCAGCTGCATAAGAACTCTTATCTCTAGACTAATGTGTATTTATATATTACTAAGAAACCCCATCTCTTTGCTTGTCTGGTCGACGTAGCAATTTTACATGGCTATGTAACAAAACTGGTTGACAACAAAGCTTGGGGTAAAACACATAAGAAATGCACTTATACCTAAATTTTATATTATATTGTAATGGAATAAGTTTAAAGGTTATCTTGAAATAAATTTAAAAAAAACTAATTTAAGTTATTTGTTTGGTTATTTATGTACTTTGAATTTTAACCTTATCAAAACCTGCCTGTGGAGTTCCATTAATTTTCATGTCTATGGTAACATAGCTTACTTAAAATTGATATCAGTACAATATTAGGTTTTTTTAAAAAAACATTTACTTAAAACTTGAAACAAAGTTAAATTTTCGTGTACGTAAATTTTATATTAATTTATTTAAACTTTGTTTTACTAACAAAAAATAATTAATATACCACAATTTTAATTAAAATTAAATCAGTAGATTAAAAAAAATACTCTTGAAACATTTCAAGAGAAAAAATATATATATTTAAGTTCAACAATATCTAAAATCATGGCACTGAAAGTTTAACAACATGTACTACCAACCAAATTAGTTGTCAATGATATCTAATATAAAAATATAGCCTTGTTGCTCATAGTTCTTCTATATTTGGGTAAACTATCTTAAGATATAGTTACTATGTGGCTGATTAAAACTGTAGGAATAAAACAAAAATCGGAAACTTCTCATCCATAGACATTTTGTTGTTGAAAATGTAATCACGCAAAAACATATATCTATATTTAATGAAATATATCAGATTGTTTTTCTCACAACCACTCCCAGTTAAAATTGAGACTTAGTGTACATTTATTACAGTTAAAACTTGTAATTTATAGCAATATCTCCTTTTTTTCCTCTTTATTAGAAATTTCAATATCCAGGTGTTAAAACCACTTTTAAAGCGACGCCAAAAATTAAAACAAGACCTAAACGTCTCCTTTAATTCTTCTAAAAAAACTCCTTCCGACGGGAATAATATAAACAAACGTTCCAAATATACACCAAAGAGTTGATAACATTGAGAATATAGGAATATTGCTGGAATAGTGACATATAGATGAGATATTGAATAAAAGAAAATGGCAAAGAAAAATACTTTGATGAATCAACGAATATCTGGAGTAAAATAGGATCTGGTTGAAATTATCTTACTTTAAAATTCCTTTAAAAGACCCCGCCGCATCGATATTCAGATAGTTCTTTAAATATCCGTCTAGCAAGGATTCTATCGTTGCACATTCTAGTTTCAAAATTATGTAATTATTGTGGGTTAGTCCAAATAATGTCCAAGATAAGCGCTAGCAATTACTTGTATTGATTTTCCGTGGACCTTGGACTTGAAACCATAGAGAGTGATATTAAACAAGTGCTCTGTGGAATTAAGATGAAAGCTATGATTATAAGAATCATGTAAATGTTTTTTAAATTGTCACTCACGATGTTGTTTGATAATGCTTCTAAGCTTTGATTATTCACAGAGGGTTATTATGTCTTCTGTCATATTAAAATAATCACCCAATAATATTTTCCGAGCGCAAAAGGCAGGTACATCTAATTAACAACAAATAGTTTTAGTTACAGAATAAAGTAAAACATAGACAAATATTAAGCAATTTATATAAAAAATAGTCAAATTCTTACAGTAGTTACCTTCAACTCTTGTAGAGATTTTGAACAAATCATTGTTGTAGTTAGGGTAGTGTCATTATTAGCATCGTATCGCCTAGAAAGCATTCTCGAGCACACCCAGGGTCCTGAGTGTTAAGAGTTGTCATGCCACTGTCAGAGTTAGTCTAGATAATGGGTTTTTTTAAATTATTTTCTCCTAGATCATAGGAGTGGTACCCAAAAGATATAGTTTAAACACATAATATGATATGTATAGATTATTTTAATAAATATCGTTTTTAATTACTTTGTTTTATGAATAAGTTTATTACACCACAAAGGGTGTTTTTTCCTGGATCTTTTTCCATTCTACCTTCACGTAAATGTGGGTACACTTCCTTTAAATATAACCTTCGTAGTCCCTAAAACCACTGGCGTAATTATTACATCCCAAACGGGTACCCGGTACCGTAGTAAAATGAAGTGCTAAAAAAACACTTCCCGTATAGTATAAAATTGAAATATTTACATATGTATAAGATAACTGAGGCAAATAAGGTCTAATAAGGACCGCTTTAAAAAAAATAGCATTTACCGTCGGTTGCGCAAGTTGGGTTTTTTTCACACACATCAAAGATACAGTACAATGACAACTCAGTGGAGCGATATTTACTAGCGGCGCCATCTTGTCAGTTTGGCTGAGACCTTTGTGTGAGGTGGTTGTGTCTCTCCATTTTATAAAAGTGCGACATTAAAATTCGTAAGTTTTATTTAATATCTTGTTCTTTTCACATTGGTTTATATTACAATTATTATTTCAATTTAAAGTTTTATAATTAGGATTGTTTTAATTGATTTGAATTCATATTTTACGTGGAAATAGTTGTTATCTAACCTATTATTCCATGGCTAATAAGGACCAGTAAATTTGTTGGTGGGCCTTATTAAACCCTTAAATGAGACCGATTACATTAGTTTACAAAAAGTGATGCAGTTCATAATCAAAAAATGTTAAAGACAGCAAACTTGTATCAAAACTGTTCAGAAATAAAATAATGTTACTTCTTTCAGGTTGGGCGATAAAGAAAAAAAAATCAAGCTACTTTATTTTTTCTAATTTAAAGGTTTCAATTTTGTTCTCCAATTTTTCAAATTGTTAAATTTTCTTATATATTATTTAGAATTCTTAAATATTAAATTTATGTACGATATGTTATTTTTTAATGATTATATATTATAAAACTTCAATGTTAAGGGGCAAATACGTGAGAATAGGCATGAGTGTTTTAGCTAGGAATAGAGTAAAAGAGCTGAGTGCAAAAGGATTAAACTGCTATAATTTGTGATTTTATATTTTTTGTGATTGATCGTGATAGTCGCTTATTTTGTTGCTATAGGTCTCTGAAAAATGTCAGAAGTCAAGAAGAAACGGGGTCTTTGGACTTATGAAAGTCTGGAAGCCGCTATGAAAGCTGTGCAAAGAGGACAACTATCTTAACGTGCTGCATCAGAACGCTACGGAGTGCCTAGAAGGACAGTGAGGAACAATTTCAAGACAAAGAAGACGACGAAAAGCTTAGGAAGAAAGACTGTGCTAACAAAAGAACAAGAGAAGAACTTAGTAGAAAGAATAGTAAAGTTTGCTTAAATTGGTGTACCTTTAACTCCAAAAGCTATACGAAGGCAAACGTTTATATTTTGTGAACAAAATAAAATTAAGAATAACTTGAATAAAGAAAGTTGTCTCGAGGGAAAAGATTGGTTTAAGTGGTTTTTAAAAAGAAACCCAAACATTTCCAAACATAAAGCCCAATTTATGAATCCTGCTCGGGCTCAAAAACTAAATAAAGCCATAGTGAAGCAACACTTTGATGGAGTCGAGAAGCCTTGTGAGTTAGACATTAGTAATCACCCAGAACGCCTCTACAACATGGATGAAAAGGAATGTCATCTCACGATACATAAACAGCAGTCAGTCTTAGTGCAAAAAGGTTCTCGAAGAGTACATGTGGTTTCTTCAGAGCATGCAGAGAGTGTCACTGTTGTTGGTTGTGTAAATGAAGTAGGGACTGCTATCCCTCCTACGATTATCTTCAAAGGTAAAGGCGTAAGCCTGAGTTCGATGACAATTTACCTGCTGGGAGTTTAGTAAGAATGGCACCGAAGGGGAGCATGACAACACCATTAATCATTGAATTCTTTAACCATCTTGGAAAACACAAAGCTCCAGGAACATGTCTCCTGATATTTGATGTGGCATCGTCGCACTTAAATTATCTTATAGTTGACGCTGCAGAGAATAATATTTTGCTGTACTGCCTTCCTTCAAACACCACTCATGAACTACAGCCTTTTGACAAAGCTGTCTACAGATCATTCGAGAATCATTGGAACAAAGAACTCTTGTTGTTAATGTTCCAAAAGCTTAATAAAAGACTGACCAAAGCGCGTTTTAATACAGTTCTGAGTAAAGTCTGGTCAAAGTGTATGACCCGCGGTGATATTATCAGTGGATTCAGGGAAACTGGCCTGTATTCATTTAATCTTGACGCCATTCCTGAAGAAGCGTGTGCACCATATGTATTAACAACAATTCCTGAGACACATTCTCAACGTATGATAACTGAAGAAAATACTCAAGATATTTCACCAATTCTGACTACTTCTGGGTTGAATGTTAGAAGGCGTCAAATTATCTATGATTCCAAATCGTTATGACAAAGAACCCAAGCCTTATGCCTGTCAGCCAAGACATCAACTGTGTCCACTTCGAATCTACAGCTCATCATCTTCAGATTCCGACAGTAAAATTATTGAGCCAGTGCCAAGATGGGAACAGAAAGAAAAGGTAACAACAATAACAGTAAGAACATCTCCTAATCCTCCACCTGCTATTTCAGATATATCCGATGATTAGATTCCATTGGCAAATCTAAAAACAAAGGATTTTTTGAAGTCCCAATTTGACACGTTAATGCCATCGCAAAATTATGTAGTTGTGAAGACAAGTCCACGAAGAAAAGCATTAAATTATCAGGGCCAGAGAGTGACCAAAGAACTTTTCAAAGAAAAGGATAGTAGTAAAAAGACGGCTGCCACTAATAAACAGAAAAAAAAAGTAAAGGAACAAATAGACCGTCAAAAGACGGACGGTATTGTCATAAATGCAGAGAAGAAAAGGTTGCTGATATGAGGCAATGCTCACAGTGTCTTCAATGGTACCATGAAGAGTGTGTTGGTCTCACCAAAGACGAACATGACGTATTTGTGCGCTGTTTTTAAGCAAGAATTATGATTAAAGATGATCTCAACATAGTTCTTATGCAAAAGTGCCAAATAATAATTTCTTTTTCAAATATTTGATTTTGTTTATAGGCTTTATTAAACTACCATAGTTTAATAAGGCCTAAACATAGTGTTTTATCAAGAGTTGGTTAAAATTTAAATTACGCTAAGATTTGTTCTTATTTGTGTATTTTCTAATTAGTAATAAAACCAACTTCAATATGAACAGTGTAATTTCCATTAATCCTAACAGTTATATAAACTATTCGATTCTTAAATAAGGTGGGCCTTATTTGCCTCAGGTACCTTACGTGTAGGGAGGCAAGCAGATATATGGGTGAGCTCATAGAAAATAATAAATATGGGAAGTTTCAATAAAGGTATCCGGCAATCCGGCAACTTGAGATTTTGGGTGCTATAAACAGACAAGTCACTTTAGGTGTGAACTCCAAGAAAAAAAAAAGGCGGGGGGGGGGAGANATATAGTTAATCTTTTGGATAGGATAGAAAAAAAAAATCCAGGAGCATAGTAAGATTATTCCAAATGCTCAAATAATTTTTAAATATTTACATTTTCCAAGTAGAGGTTGATGAAATGGGGGAAAGGAGGTCAAAATTTCAAAAACCTACATAATAACTACTTTTCACTGTGGTAGAAGATTAGAATTTGTCAAGCAGGAATAAGAGCAACCGTAAACACCAAGAAAAAAAAACTAAATTTCAAAATGAGGACCAGAAAATAGGAAGCGGAATTATTTCTCAAATATTCCAAAGCTAACAAAATATAACACTTACCATATGGTAGAAATTTTAAATATTTACTTACATGTAGAAGGATAACCCCAAATAACAAGAAGGATTTGAACATTTTAAATTTTAAAATCAGGATCAGTAACATTGGCAGAGAGTGAAAGTGGGTGATAATCAAATTTCAAAAAAGTGGATAAAAATATATTTTATCCTTGGACTCTTAAAGTCATGTTCAACATGGATAAGTACACGGGTAGAATAAAACCAGATTACCAACTTTACAATCTTAATTTCTACTAGATGTATTCGGTCTCTGAGTTTGATGTAATCTCTGTACATCCACTTCACGGAATCTTACAGCGACGGTTTAGGCGTTTCATAAGAGATAGCATCGTTTGAAATAAACGCTTATTTTATTATAATGTAGGGTAAAATATACTTGTAACTTATTGTTAGATTATTCATATTATTGTCACTGTTTAAAGTTTATCCTTTGTTAGTATGAAATAGTGATGAGCATGATCGAATGATTTTAAGAATTGAATAATAACTCGATTCTTTGAAAAGTAATCAAATGAATCGAAATAACCATTCTAATGATTTTGAGAAGTAGTAAAGATTCGATAAAAAATAATGGTATGTTATCCGTCAGTATTACAAGGTTGTAAGTGCCATAGTTTGAAAAAAAAAAGTTATGAGTATTACAAGGTTGTATGTGCATAAAACTACCTTTAAAACTTCCACACTAGGCTGCAGCACCTTTTATAGCCAAGAAATTCCATATTATTTAAAGTTGTATCTTCCTTTAAGATTAACTTTGGAGTTACAAAACTGTATGTGGCACATGCACCTTGGTAAACCACCTTAGTCGTGTGATTTGTGCTACATGTTTGTATCTTACAAATATAACTCTGTAATATTCAATTTTATAATTTTTTATTTTGACCTGGTGATATGTGACAAGAAATTCATTCTGTTAAATAAGGCATTTAAAAGCAGCTGTGTTAACAATATTAGCCATTTGGATGAAGAACTTATTAACGAGCTGTTAGTTAATGGTGATAGTGATAGTGACAAAGAAGAAGTATTACTCCCAAATTACAACTTATCTGTTAAAATGTAAGAATAACGTTTGGCTTCTAACTAAGCATTATTTTGTGTGTGAATTTCTTAGGTTAATAGAATAATAGGGTGCTTAGTTATGTAAGCTAGCTGAGCCATGGACCTTTTATGAGTATCTTTTTGCTACAAGTATTATTATGCCTTATTTAAACGAAAACTACGTCTGTCCTAGGTTGAATGAAATAATAGGCCTATTGTTTGGGTATAATTTGTTACTCTAATTCCGCAAAAAATATAATATTAAATGGTAAAAAAAATTTGAGGACCTACTTTATGAAATAAAACATAGTAACAATAATTATTAAATATAGTGTGATCCTTTTAACAACATAATTATATGCTTATGAGAGTATTACTTTTGATTTATTCTAAATTTGCTGAATCAACTGAAGGTGGATTTCCCCCACTAAATTCAAATGATATAGTAATATGTGAAAATGTGGCAGAAGAAATAGTTCTATCTTACAGAGACGCAGTAATAATAAATGAGGATGTTACAGATAGTATTGTTGAGGTACTGACAGAAGATTTTGATAGAAGTGAAGCAGGATTGGCTATGAAAGCAATCCCCATAGGTAATATCATACTGGGAGACAAGACAGACTCTTTGGTTGATAGAGGTGTTAAACACAATGATCTAGAAAATAATATTTTGGTTGATGGTTCTGTGATTTTTACAGAATATCTAAACACTGAAAAGGATTCTAGTTGAAAATAAAATGTTATTAATGAGACTAAGATCAGATATGAAACAAAAACTAGAAATGCAAAAGAGATCCAATGCCTTGCGCATTCAATGTTATAAAAAGAAAGTGTCAGTCTGGGCAGACATATATTTATGTGAGGAAAAAGACAGTTTTAGCTAAATCTGTGAAAACAACCAAAAACTGTATGGGGTCATGCAAATATAACTGTCAAAATTTAATTACAGATAGCGAGAGAGAAGTAATTTTCCAAAAATATTACACTCTTTCTCCAAATGAAAAGAGAAATTTTATTGTCTCCACAACCGAGCACTCTGGAGTCTAAAGGCATCGAAAAGAGAAAACAAGTGAATCCTCACGCAGAAAGAAAACATATAAGTATTTCTTTACTTTTAGCAATAATCACATACAAATATGTAAGTATGTAAATAGTTTTACCTAGGCGCTTTATCAATCAGCCAAAAACCTGTTTACACATGCCATGGAAAAAAAATGACATCTATAATATATCTAACCCCTCTTTGAAAGGACGACATGTAAAAAAAACCAATTCTTTAGCACGAAAAACAAAAAGTTAGAGATCATATTTCCCTACAGTTGAGTCACATTACTGTATAGGTAACAGCAACAGGAAGTATTTAGATTCAACTCTCAATGTCTCTTTGATGTACAATTTATATGAAAATCAACTAAAATAAAAGGGTGAGAACCCTGTTAAACAATCCTTTTACAGACAAATATTTGTTATAGAATACAATCTTTATTTTCATATCCCCAAAAAATACAGATGTGACCTTTGTGAAGAAGTGAAGCTAGCTAAAAGTGAAAAAAACATTGACAGAGGACAGACTAAAGCAATATGAAATTCATATTGCTAAAAAAAGAGGCAATGCGAGTAGATATACAATGTGATAGAGATGATAAAAGCAAAGCTGTATTATGTTTTGATTTATAAAATGTACTTACTTGCCCAAGAGCTGAGGTCAGCTTTTTTTTTTTATCACAGTAAGCTGAATGTGTACAATTTAACAGGCCATCTTTCAACAACCAAACAAGTATATTGTGCTTTATGGATAGAAGCTCTTATGGGACGAACAGGAAATTATATTGCTAGTGCTGTATCTAAAATATTGAGGTAGGTTCAAAGATACAATCCAAACATAAAAGAGTTAACACTATGAAGTGACAGTTGCGTACCGCAGAGCAGGAACTCAATAATTTCATTTGCAGTGCTTGATTTTTTGAAACATCATCCATCCTTTGATGGAATCATAATTAAATTCTCAACACCTGGTCATTCCTGTGTTCAGGAGATAGACCTAGTGCATAAGTGCATAGAAAAGTGTTGTCAAAAAGTGAGTTTTTCTCTCCAATTTCTTTGTTGCGGTTGTTACTAAAAGTGAACCAAAAGAATCCTTGCAAGATATTACAAATGGTTAAGACAGATTTTCAAACATGTGCCACCAATTTGAATTTTAACAAGTTCCTTATTCAAAAATAACATCTCTAAGGTTCACTCAATCACTCACTTAAATTGTATATCGTGATTCTAATTTATCTTAGTGCTATACCAATGTTAATTTAAAACAAAAAAAGATTAGACAGTCAAGAAAATCTTCAACTGACTCTGTTGGTGCTGATGATTTGAAATCTTCAAACAAACAAAGTCAGTGGGCGGATTGTAGAATTATCAGAAGAGAAGAAAAAGTATTTACAAGAAATGCTAAAGTGGATGCCACAAATTGACCGATAGTATTACTCACATCTTGGAATCTTGAACAGATAAATAACTCGTTTTTAATTCCAAATCGTTATAAATATTTTCATTATGAATATAGTAAATGTGTTTGGTTAACAAAAAATACATTAAATAGTATTAAGTGCAATTTCTTTATAAAATGTAATCTACACATAAACTTGTTTGTTTTTAATCATGTTTCTAGATTCTGCTATAGACTTTGATATGCAACTTTTAATCATTGAAATTAAATTTAAGAAAAATAAATAAAAATTTCAAACATAATTTATTATTATACTGTATCTAGTCATAAAATGCTCGTTGTTTTAATAGTTTGTACCAAACTGTGTTATTGTAATAAAATAAACATAAGAAAGTTGTATGTGACATTAATTATAATAAAAAAAATTCTTTGAAGTTTCAAGGCTGTATGTGTAAATTTAATTGGCTATAGCAGCTAAAAAAGGAAAGGAAAATGTTCTAACTATATGTAAATTTTCCATAAATAGTAACATTACTTTGTATACAAACTTATATTACTACTACCTATCATTTAAGAGGGTATAGCGGTCATTGTGAACATTCAAGTCCCTGAATCTCCAAACATATTTGTGTTCACATACAACCTTATAATATTAAGGTGACGAGTTGCTGGTTTTGCTTTGTGCTACTATCCTCTTCACCCTGTTGTCGGATCTCCCAACACGCATGCCTTTGCAGCTTAACAACACTTGTCTATTACTGTATATTTAGTTCCTTGTGCCGAAGTCAAAGACCAAAGTACAGCCACAACAAAATAACATACAGGTAACGCATTAATCACATTAGTACCTCGCCATTAATATAAATACTTTTGCGTACGATTAATAATAAAATAAAGAACATAGGTTTATCAATGTGTTTAAAAGAGTCTAAATAATAGACCTTATAATATTTCCAATAATACATAAAAATATTTAAGCTTACAATACTATTTATATATTTGGTAGTCCGTCAAATACTTTCGATTTGAATATATGAATCAATTATATGCCTCCTTAAAGCTTCACTTGATATCAAACACACAATTACTACTCGACAAACGACGACGTAAGTTTGCTGTATATGATATTTTGTGTTATAAGAATATCAAATTAGTTCAATGAATAAAATAATACAATATGAATATTACAGCCGGGCAATTGTTTTATAAACTTCATTGACGTCGGTGACCTGGTGGTCTAGGGGTAAGGTGTCAGACTTCTATGCTGGAGGTACGGGGCTTAATCCTAAGTCCCGGCACAGATTTAAATGATTGCCAAACCCTTAATTCACCTAACAAGAAGTGTATTAATCACAACTTGTAAATGTGTGGAATATTAGGCCTCCACTATGGTTCGGATTCTACGTTAAGCTGTAGGTACCCTATTTCATCTCACAATCACCCTACTGTTACACATGAGCATAAGTGCGTACGACCCAAATGGTTAGTAGGACGCGGTGCTAATAATGATTTATTAAATTTATAAACAAATGATATATTTAATAAACTTAAGTCAATTATAAAAAAAACTATCTCTCAACCCTTTCGGGCTATTTGCATTTAGTTAATTAGGAAGGTAAACTTTAAAGGAAATGAAAAAGAACAATCTACGTAGTATAAATTATAGTGTAGCAAAATATTCGGATCATTTTGTAGTTTTCATTCGAATTATTTTTGGCTGATATTCGATTGTAAACTGTACAACCACTTACACTTTGTATTAAATTAGCCTTAGAATCATTCTAAAGCGTAAGGTTAATTATTGTGAAGCAATGGGAGCAATTTATCTGAAATGAACCTAATCGAAATCAAGACCTGTATGGAGATAGTCTGGAAACATTAATGATCAAAAGTCGATTTTCCTCAGCACTTCTGGAAAAGGAGTGGTGAGAGAATAAATCGGCCAAAAAAAGTGACCATTGGCTCGATGATTCGGGCTGTTTAACTTCAGAATCTTCTAATAGGGCCTTGAAAATTCGGTGCTGCAAAGGTGCTACTCTAATATAGTTGATTATTTTTATAACTATTTTCATAACATGTTCAAACGAAAGTACTTTGCCACACAAGGCTTCTTGATGAATAATACAATGGTACGACATAAAGTTCGGAAATGATTCATCTTTCTTGCACAGGGCAATAAATCCATTGGTATTACCCACCATCGCAGATGCCCCGTCAGTGGTGATCTCAGATAGCTTGTGCAGAGGCATATCTATTGATTTGGTATATGTTTTGAATGTGTCGTAGATATCTGTACCTGTTGTTCGTCCTTTCATTGGAAATATTTTCAATAGCTCTTCTTTTGTAGTGAGATCATTAAATACCATTCTTACCATAACTGCCAACTGTGCTTGGCAAGCTATATTTGTTGACTCGTCAAATTGTAATGAGAACCATTCACATATTTCTAAGTCATTCTTTAGCTGAGTTTGCATGTCAGTTGAAATTGCATGTATTCTTCTTGTAATGGTGTTATCTGATAGCTGTAAGTCTTGGATCGCTGACATAATCTCACGCTTATTAGAAAACCCCTCAAACAAGCAATCAGCTCCAGTCAGAAAGGCCTCTTTTAACAACTCCCCATCCAGGAATGGTTTTTTCTTCTTTGCGAGCAAGTGAGACATTTTGAAAGAAGCAATAGTGGCATTTTTATGTTTTACCATGGGTCTTGTGAAAACCAACTGCTGGGCAGTTAGGTTTGATTTTAGTTGATTTAATTTATTTTTTCTTAATTCAGATTTAAGTGGATAGCTAGTTTCAAAAGAGGCGTGATTAGTCTGGAAGTGACGTTCAACATTATGTTTTTTTGGCACTGAAATACTACTTCCACACAACAAGCAAACACATTTATCTTTAAAATTGACAAAACAATACGATTCTTCCCAGTCAGTATAAAAATTATATGTTCGGTTTCTTTTACTTGATACACTCATTTTTGAATAAAAGTTGTAATATTTAAAAAAAATAAGTATGAAAAACCAATAATATAATGTATGAGTATTTAACTAGAATAGAGCATGAACTACGATGAAATTGTCATGATTGGTTTACACTGCAAAGTAGCTACTAACTCCCGCCAGGCCAGGCTCAAAGGTCAGCCTCACCACTAAACACACGGCCGGTCAACTGGTCAACGGCCCTGTTAAGTTTCCAACTAAAGGGTGTAGCCAAGGGGGAAAGAGGATGAGGGTTCAACCCCCCAAGTTGAAAAAAAAACTGCTTTATTTATGGTTTTAACAAGACCAAAATAACGACACAAGGAAATATTTAACTACTCAACACCATTTTGGGACTTAGTTACATTTTTAAAATATATATTTATTCTGTTTATTCAAGCATAAAAGCTGGGTAGACCCCTGTCAAGATATTTACAATGGAAAAAGGAAGTATTATTGTGGTATTAGTGAGTGTGGGTAGAATGATGAAAGGGGGTAGCTCTTTGAGATTTGGAAAATGCAAAACCATTCAGCTTGAAACCATTAGAATGATAGTTCCGAATAAAAGTAAACTTTGTAAATGAGCCAGCTAAGAAAAAAGAATGAAAGGGAGGTATTGGAAAGAGGGAGGCTTTCAATCACCAACTTCTTGAGAACAGCATACCTGGAGATAAGCACAAACTTGATTTTTGTCGGAAAAGTGACAGATTAAAATTATTAGTCAAGAACTTTTCAGCTGTAGCCAAAAAGTGGCGGGTAGACGCTAAAGGCTCGGCGGGCGCCATGGCGCCCGCGGGCACAGGGTTGGGGATCCCTGTGCTAGACAGTTACTTATAAAAAAAACATTCTAAGAGAAACAGCTAAATGCTTGAAAATAAACAAATAATTATTGAAGGAAGTTAAATCCGAAATATAAAGGTTTTTAACTGTTTTAAAATAATATTAAACAATCGAAAAAACATATATTTTTATTTTCTCAATATTTAGGAATGATTAATAAATTATTTACAATAAATACCAATATTTTTCAAATCATTCAATCATTATTTTTCCATAAAAAGGACAAAAACGCATTAAAAAAATTCAAATATTGTATCTAATCACAAATGCCGTGTGAACAGTCACTGGATAAAATTTGTATGCGATTCATGTGACCAAGATATTGTACACCACAGATCAATTTCCCCACAAAAGTTCTGTAAAGTCACTGTTAAATTTGTTTTATCACGTTTACCGCATATGTGTTGCTATCTAAGAAAGTCGCCAGTACTTCCATAGGTTAAATTTACGGTCTCAGTGGCTCAGTAAGTATTTTATTTGCACGACTTTTTATTACTACTTTTATTATTATTATTATTATTATTATTATTATTATTATTATTATTATTACTATTTTTACACCAAAAAGAATGCTTGGCTCTATTTCACTTACACCATTTTTGTAAAATAATATTTTTCAGACAAATGTGAAATTCAAATTCAAGTTTTAACATGAAATAAAATTATAGAGACACAACATTTTTATAGGAGAGTTGATCAGCAATATAGTGGAAGATTCAGAAAAAATGAAAGCTATAATCACATTGCAAATTCAAAAATCTGGGGCTTATAATAACAAATACACATATACAAATAACATTGATTTATTTACATAGCTATTGGTAGATCCTAGTAGATCAAAAAAATATTTAAAATAAATAGCAATTCACTTCAAAATCAATTTACTTAATCAAATTATTCTCATTGTATGATGGCCTTGTCCTGCCACAGTATAGAGCCTTCATTATTAAAGTAGAGCTTGAATGAATCCCATACAACTTTTGCATCATCCAAGTTGAAGGTTGTGCATAATATATGGGTTACATCTCACTCCCAGCTCCACAAAACCATCTTCCATGTTTTCACAGTCTAGAGCCTCAGGAGATGTATAGCTTCTAGGACATATTCTTCTTAAAAAATGGTGAAGGACACAGCAAGCAATAACCACAGTGTCAATATTATAAACATTTAAGTTAATGGCCGTTTGAAGAATTCTAAATCGAGATGCCATTATTCCAAACGTGTTTTCAACAACACGTCTAATCCTTGATAAGTGATAGTTAAAATTCTTGTGTCTTTATTTAAATTGTCCTTAGGGTATGGTTACAAATTCTTGTGTCTTTATTTAATGTGTCCTTAGGGTATGGTTTCAAGAAGTCAGGGCGCATTCCAAAGGCTTCATCACCTATAAACACATATGGGAGAAGTTTATCACAATTCAAAACTTTTTCTGATTTGGGAATTTTGAGGCTACCATTTGTGAGTTTCTCAAAAAACTTTAGTGTTTGAAATTATTCTTCAATCAGAAACTCTGCCATTTGTCCCTACATCACAGCTAGCATTGGCAATCGCCAATCGCCATGAATACTATGGTGTGGGTGTTTTTATAGTAGGAAATAGCAGAAACCACCCTGTACTGGTGGTACAGTTCTCACGTGTTTCCCATCTACAGCACCGAGGCAATGAGGGAACTGCCACTCTCTTTCAAATCTATCAGCAATATCAATCCAATCTTTTTAGCTGTTAGAAACTGAAACAAATGAGGGAAAATAAAATGGATCAAATATAAATACAGAATTAAAAATATATCAATAATCATTAAAAAATTGTATCGATAGATATGATCTCTGATATTGTTTTTTAAAGAGAGAAGAGGAACTACTGAGTGATGGAGAGGAACAACAGTCATTAGAGACAATCTCGCTCCCTGCGACTCCTTCAAAACCAGGGGAAGGAATAAAACCTACTAGTGTGCCAAGGGATAGCTCATCTTCCCCCACACACAGATCTTCCAGAGTAAAAAAGATGAAACAACGAGGCAATGATGACGAAACCACTGAGGTACTACAATTAGCTGGAGAAAAATTAAAAGCACTCCAATCGGAAGATTCTTTCGGTGTTTATGGAAAGCATATTGCGAATAAGTTACATGCTTTAAGGGTAAACGGAAAATCTTTGACCAAAAGCTTATTAATGATGTCCTGTTTGAGACGGAAATGGAGACTTTGACTAAATACTTCAAAGTCTTAAATTGTGGAAACAATAGATAGCCACCTTACTGAAGATCAACTGGTGTACCTTCTGGAGATGCCCTGGTAATTCTAGTTCTACAAACCTTACTCGGTTCTTTTCTAATTTGGATGTAAGCCACCCATAGCGTGTAATGAAACAATTCATAATATATAACTTTTGTTTTCTAAGATATTAGAATTTTCTTACTTATTACATAGTGATAATATTACTGTAGTATAAATATTTTAAAAAACTTCTTTAAGAATTGGTCTTTTCGTTTACTTACCTTTAAATACTCCTTTTTCAGAATTTTGTATGTCTTGACGAGTTTCTAGTATGATGTAGCTTAGCGCTTGTTTTGCTATTACAGTTGTGAATTCCAGATCTTTGTAGCTTCTACCTGTTGCTAGCAATCTTAGAGTAGCAGTGCATAACTCATGGGGTGTGATAGCCCTTCTCATGGCGGTGTATTTTTTTTTCTGGTGTTGTTAATAACGATTGTAATTTCAATTAAGGGTCTGTATTCATCCTTAAATAATTACGCCAAACTTCAGGTTCACGACGTAATTCTCGAAGAAAATTCACATGAAAGAACCTGCCCCTCTTTAGTAACCATCCTCTAGACCAGAGGTTCCCAATTTTTTTTTGTCACGGAACCCTAATTGATCATACTTTTTTTGGTGGAACCCCATTTCGATAATAACAAAAGTGATTGTACCTTGTAGTGTAGTGTGAATATTTTCATGTTTGACATGAAAAGAAAAAATAATTATAAATAATTATTATAAAACATTTATTGTAAAAAAAAGTAACTATTTAATGTGAATAATGAAATTTTTTCACATATTTACTTATAATAGCACTAAAATTAGGCTTAATATCTGACAATTGAACTCGAAGATCTGGAGCTGCATCCAGTCTGTTTTGCTGTACTTGTTTTTGGTGTAAGCGTAAGCTGAAAAACCAGTCTCACATTGGTAAGTCGTCACAAACGGAAGCAGAACCATAATAGCCTTCTCAACGACTGCAGGGTATTCATATTTAAGTCCAATCCAAAAGTAATTCAAATTAGAATCTTCTGATTCGAATTTTTATTTTAGAAGGGATGAACACTTAATGACGATCAAATTCTCATACTCTGACACAGTTAACATCGATGGTTTGGTATGATTTGCGAATGGATTTTGTACCAAGTCGATGTCCTGTAACTTCTCCAGGAAATACTCTTTCAAGGATTTTTTAAGGTTAATCGAATGTTCATGTATATTTTTTTCCACATCTGAGGTTACTTGCAACTCATTTTCTTCCAGAAAGCCATTTAAAAGAGTAAAACTTTCGTAACTCTTTTGTTCAACACATTGGATCCAGAAGTGTGCCGAGTTCTCGTCACTTATTTTTGGGACCACGCGCTGCGTGGTTTGCCCATTCCCCCTCCCCCTTCTTGCCGTGCGCGGTTGGATGCGCACGGCCTCGTCGCGCCGTGGCGCGTCGGGTTGAGTGGCTCGTCCACTCACTCTGGTTTAGGATTCACGACCATGAGGGCCGATTGTTCACGAGCCGTTGGCTCTTCGGTTCTAGGCCCGTTGAGGGCAGTTTGGAATGACTGCGAAGTTGTAACTTGCGGGAATGGAGATGGGGTTTCTTTTTATATACAGTTGTGTAACCGAATCAACCAAGGAGTAGAATTAGAGTCGTGAATAAATACTTGTGTGACAACATCCCGAGTGCCTTCTTCGTACAACCCCTTCATAACGACTTGTTGTGCCGCGCCCCAAGTCTGGTCCGCGAACCCCTAACATCGACACCGGTGAAAACGGGGGCTGACACATTGTCGCCCACAGGATTGGATGGGTCCACGAGAGGTGTGGGCACAGAAGCCAAGTTTGTTTTTAAGTGAAGATATTTTATCTCTTACTGTAAACGTAGTTGTTGTTCTTCCCTGTAAGGACTTGCAGATTACGTTGAGTTTATCGAATATATCGGCCAAATAAGCCAATTTCATCAACCAATGCTCACCGTGCAATAGTTCAACAAGCGTACTAACGGATGCAGAAATGGGTTGTTCAGCGAAGAATATCTTAAGCTTGTTGCGCAATTCAAATAACCTGGATAAAACATTTCCTCTCGAAAGCCATCTCACTTCCGTGTGTAGAAGAAGTGATTGATGCTGACTTCTTAAATCTTCACACGCTTTTTTAAAAAGCCTTGACTTGAGTGGGCGTGATTTAACGTAATTGACAATTTTTACGGCTTGATTGAGAACTTTCTTTAAGTCTGATGGCATTTTCTTCGCAACAATGGGCATGGCGATGTAAAACGCAGTGACTGCTACTACATTTAGGTGCAACATTCTTTATTCTTGTTACAGTTCCTTTTATTTTGCCGGTCATAGCTGCAGCTCCATCGTTGCACACGTCAATACATTTTTTCCAATCAATAAGCTGGTGTTTACTGATGTAACTATTAATGACTATAAAAATTTCTTCTCCAGTTGTGTTGGTCTCCAAAGGTGCACAAAGTAACAAATCTTCTTCAGTAGATCCTTTGAAGGGGTATCTCACGAAAACAAGCAGTATTAATAACCCGGCGACATCTGTACTTTCGTCAAGTTGTATTGCAAACATCTCACTGTCTTTTCAATCTACAAATTAATTCATCTTCAATATGGTCTGAAATCTTATGGACTCGATCAGATATGATGTTGTTGGAACAATGGACTGCTGCAACTTTCTTCGCTGCGTCTTCTCCAAGTACGCAGCTGACGATTTCTGTCATATATGGTTTTATTAAATTTTCTGCAATCGTGTGTGGTTTACCAGCACGAGCAATTCTATAACTTAGCAGGAATGAAGCTTCTGTTGCGTTTTCATTATCTGTTTTTATATATCTGTGTAAAGCAGCCACACCAGATTTATTTACTTCTTTGTGTCTTTCAAAAAAACTTCAGCTTTTATCCTTCAGTTGCGGGTGGTTGGTTTCAAGGTGTCGTTTAAGCTTAACAGGTGCCAAAGAGCTATTAAACAGAATTTTGTTGCAAATAACGCATTGTTCATACGGATTTTCAGCAATTCCTACAGGAATAAATCCGAAGGACAAGTAGGATTCATCATATTTACTTTTTTTTGAAGCAGTTCTCTCCTGCGGTTCAGCCCTTTTGTTGGTTGGTGTACTTTTGTCGATCCTGCCCAGGACAAGTCTTCCGTATTGACCGTACCCTGGAATAAATGAACAAACATCAATAATAACCAACAACAACAATAATACCCATTAATAATAACAACCAAAACATTAAATTAAATAAACATTAATAAACAAAAATTAAGAAATTAATGCGTGTAATGTGAGTAAGCCAACAGTTATTGGCCAGACTGTATTATCAGATTGACTTTGATAATAATAAATATAACTTTCTTAAAGAAAATTCAGAAACAGCTTCTTATGAAATATGTTCAGTAGACTCTGCTGGTGAACATGATACAACACTTTTGCCACTTGTGAGGCCCCGTTTTGAGTCAATTGTCCATTATCATAAACTGAAATAACAAATAGAAAAAATACTCACAAGTGGGTCAAAATTTTAGTATAATTGCATTTTACATTTTTAGGTAGAAATAAGAATAACTTTGATTAAATTAATAATTAGTTAGAACAAACATAAAACTCTAAAAAAGGAAGTCTTATAGCAGCCTATAACTTTAAAACCTACCATTCATTTTCAACCGTTTACGCCCTCTGTGGGGACCGTCCCTTAGCCGAATGGCCTAAGTCAAACCAGTCACCACAGAAAGCGAGGTTTTAAATTACAAGATAAAAAGGGGTAATCACAGGGGACCTATGTCATCCTCCTTCAGCAAGCCCAACAACACCCTTGTCTTACCAGATAAATTATGGCTAAGTCTAATGGACATAACCATGAGGTAGTCTGGGTTCAGACAAGAACAAGTGAAGGTTTACAAATACAGCCCGAGGGCTCGTTTATTTTGATGATAATCAGCATTGAATAATTTGTACAATTTGGTATATCTAACTTTGATAGATATCAATACTCGGGTATGAATAACAAAGTAATTCTCCTCATAAATAAAGATACAAAACCGGATATCATTATCTGACAGAGACAGGGAAATTGTCCCTATTAAAAACTTAAAGGTGTAGGGGAGGGTGGGCCACCATAAGACATGGGCCACCATGAAACAATTCAAATTTCCCCCTTAATTCAAATATTAGCTAGAACAAAATCTAGTAGCAGACTAAAGGGCTAACTGCCTAATTATAGTTCTTTTTGCAAATGGCTGCATGCTGTTGGTTACAAATTATTGTTTTCAGTCTATATTTTGTGTTGTCAAGTTATTTTTTGGAGTAGTTTTACAGTTTGATTTGCATTCAAAAACAAAACAAAAGGGTAACTATTTAAAATGAAGATACACCCCAAATCTTTCAGTTAGGCTTGGTGAGCGTATTAAAACATTGTTTTTATATTCACTTAGGTTAGCCATAATGGTTTTATTTCAGCCTTTTTGGGCCTCAATGAGACAAAATATTTTGGCCACGATGAGACATGTCTCATCGTGGCCCATGTACATACTTTGATTATAAGATTCATATATAATAAATTTAATCATTATTTCCCAATCAAATATAAGTATTGTCTTGAATAAACATCATACTGGAGTGTGTGTTCTTTCTTGTTAGGCCTACCGTCAATTATCATGTCTAGAGGAAGGAAAAGGAACTTTCTCTGAAGAAAATATGCAGAATGCTGTACGGCAAGTTTTGTTGGGGGAAGAAGGTAGAAAACTGTCTCTTCGGGAAGCTGCTTCTTTGAACGGAGTATCATTTCAAACATTGCAAAGATATGTTAAGAAACAAGTGAGTAATCCTAACCCTGAAGTCGAAGTTAGAATGGTCGCTAACTACAAACATCGCTTAGTTTTCAACTCGGAAGGGGAAAAATCTTTATCAAACTACATGGCTCAGTGTTCTAAAATGTGCTATGGAAAGTCAACTAAAGATTTTCGTGAGTTAGCATATGAGATGGCAAAGATTAATTCATTAACTATGCCTCCTTCGTGGGAAATAAAACAGAAAGCTGGGACTGATTGGCTCCAAGGTTTTTTAAAGAGACATCCAGAGCTGAGTATCCGACAACCAGAAGGTTGTAGTATCTCCCGGGCAACTTCCTTCAACAAACATAATGCCAACCAATTTTTTAACAATATTGAGAATGCGTATAGTCGCTCTCATAAATTTTCAGATGGAAGTCGTGTGTATAATTTGGATGAAACTGGAACCACCACAGTTCAAAAACCAAAGAAGGTAATAGCTGCAAAAGGCACTAAGCAAGTAAGCCAGTGCACAAGTGGGGAACGGGGAACTTTGGTAACGACTTGTTGTATAGTAAGTGCAGCAGGGAACTCCTTACCACCGATAATGGTATTTCCTCGTAAGAATTTCAAAACGCATATGGTGAATGGTGC
>CABEEJ010000892.1:163310-174711 GCA_901482245.1 Timema douglasi | reverse complement strand
ACGATTAATTTCCGTCCATAACAATAGCTTACGTTTAAGACGATCCTAGGGGCCTACAATGCACCCAAGTATTCCTTATACCTAACCAGCATCAAAGAGTGACATTCATTACGGGCCACAGGCTTATATTTGATTCTGCCCAGCGGGGAAACTAGGTAGGAAAGAATTACATCATCGTGTCGTCACCAACATCCAATCACAAGGTTTCACTCTTCCACAGCGCAGTTGAGACTCACATAGCAACGGGGGGTGGGGGTAACAACGGACGCCTGAGCCACTGGTATCCACTTAGAATTGCACTCTCGCGCATGCGCGCTTCGAACGGATTGTCTTAGTTTGGAGAAGAGACGAGAACGTGGCTGACTTCCCATTCCAAGTTTTTATGCAGTGCGAATAACAAGGTCGTTCCGTGGCTTGATTGTGTTGTTGAACGAGACCTCGGCTTTTCTGGTGAATAGGGTAAGTAGAAAACAGTTGTTGGGGCCGGGTCAATCTGTAGCCATGGTACAATTTCACAGAAGTACAGAGGTCGGTTCGCTACAGCTCTACTACGAATAATCAAAAACCTACCCGCGGACGTCGAAAATTCCAGATTAAAACAATCTCTTCTCTTTACACCAAATACGTAAGTAAAGTTTACATCGTAAACACGTGCAGTCTTATCGCGGTAACTGACTCGACTGGCGTAGGGCCGCAACGTCTGCGCATGCGCTGACTCAACAGGCGCCTCCGCCACCCCACTCTGCCCGCGCTGTTTGATACTATGTTATGACTGTTATCTACATATGTTTTAGTTAATTCTTGGAAGGTACTCAGAACCCTTTGACCCTTCTGCGGAACCCCAGGGTTCCGCAGAACACCTTTTGGGAAACGCTGCTCTAGACCACCTTGATGAGCAACTCTTTTACTTTTTAATTTCACGACACAATGAAATAATCGCTAAAAGTAAGACTTGATCCATGGTGTCTATGAAACTCGGCAAAAGACGGCAGCTAAAAACGTATATGTGGGGACATGGGTTATTGGTCAGTTTTACCTGATCGTCTTAACTGATCAAATAAAACATATGATAAGATGTTATGTGTAGACCATACTTTAGACAGAAACTTGCAGAACTGATGTTAATAAGCACTTTTATATAATTACTAAGTGCTAGGCTTTGAGCTAAATTTAAAGTGTGACTAGGGCCTACTAGTTTTAAATATTGGTAAAATTTAACTTTTTTTTTTAACAGTTCCTTATCTGTGTACAGCGATGGGTACATGATGGCACCTTTGTATGCCAATCTATTCATGGGCAAACTGGGAAAAACATTTCTTGACTGCCAAACCAACAAACCCCTTTGCTGGCTTCGCTTCATCGATGACATATTCATTGTGTGGACAGCTGGCCAAAACAATCTAACCCTATTTTTAGACAACCTTAGCTCCTTTTCGGCTCTGAAGTTCACCTTAAATCAATCCCAAGGCCAGGTGACATTTCTTGATGTGAACATTAGGCTGTCATATGGCCACTTCAAAACTTTGGTAAATCTTAAATCCACTAATAGACAACAATATCTGCAGTTTGATAGCTGCCACCTATTCAACACTAAAATATCTATACCATACAGTCTTGCCATACGGGCTCATCGCAACTCCTCCGATCCAGAAAGTCTTCAAAACCACCTTGAAAACCTGCAAGAAACCTTTAAAGAGAGACGATAACCTAAACCTCTCAATAAAAACTTACTTCGACTTGCTGAAACTCCACAACCACCCAAACCTGAAAAACCAGATACCATACTTCTAGTGACTAATTACTATCCAGGCCTATAGAAGATAAACAAAATGTTAGCATCGGGTTTTAACATATTGGAAGCATCCAGCTGTACCAACAATATTCTCAACAAAAAAAAACCTGTCCTTGTGTACAAATAGCCTCCATCACTTAGAAATCTTCTGGTACACCCTAAACTTGAAACTGAAAATGACACAACCTTCATTCAATCACAACAAGGCTCTCAACCTTGTAACTAGACAGCTTGCAAAACCTGCCAAATACATCATCCAGCAGTCACTTTCTCTAGCAACATAACTAACTCCATCAAAGGCAGTCACACATTTGAGTCCAGTAACCTGATTTACCAACTAGAATGTCAACAATGTACTGCACAATATGTTGGCCTCACCAGTTAAACTCTCTGTAAACGAATGAATGGACACCGCCATGACACCAATATTAAGAAACCAGAAAAACCAGTTTCAGCACACGCCTCCACTCATAACCTCAACTTTGAGGACTGCTACACTGTCAAGGTTTTAAAATCATTCCACAAGACACAATGTAATATGTCTCAGTTAAGAAGATTGGAACTCACACATCAATGGATCACAAAGTCTAGAAAACCACCTATCATCCATAGAGTAATAGAGAAACATTCAGAGAATTTCAACTTCACCAGAGAAGTTTTCATCCTTACCAATCAAGTTGGCATTATATTATATCAAAAATATAATAAAGGTATTTGTCATATTGTAGAGAGCCTGGCTCACTTGGATCAGCTATTAATCGTCAAGGAAGTTTGAAAATTACTTTATTCTGGAATAAACACACAATTAAAGTAATTGCCAACTGTCGGTTGTTGCTTAATATTTGTTTTGTAATTCCATGAATTGATTGTTTGCCGGTGGTGTTGGTTGTTTCATTTCCCCTGTTCCTCACTGGTTGCTTTGATGTAGATATTTCCCTTAACTTCCCCTCACCGAAAACAAACCCGCAGAACAGTAATAACTTCTAGTGCTTGAAAGTATTTTGTTTGGAGATCAACTACTGTTCAATCTTAACATAGATTTGAAGCTTTTTTGATTATTATGTAGAGAATAAATAATAACAAAAAAGTTTCCATTTGATGGGGGAAAATAATAATTTTTTTCTAAATATACACACTTTAATAACCAAAACAAACGGTACACAACTTGTTAATATTAACATTTTAGAGAACATAGAACAAAAATGTGCAGTACTAAAACTGTCTTTTATATGCCTGTTATTTGGTTTTAACTCTGATATTATTGCCCTGTGACTCAGCACTACTTTAATAGCAGTAGTTAAACATCTTAAGTACAGTATTGAATAATTACCTACATCACATTTGCCACGCATTTCAAAAACTTTAGATACTTATTGAATTGCTTAACATTTTTTCATCAATATAAAATATGTATAACAAAAGTATGATCAAAATAAATAATATATGGTTCTGAAAAAGATTGTTAAACAAAACAATATATTCAAATATATCGTAAATAAACTGATATGTATCCAATTTCTCTTATTATAAATTAGGTTAACATTGAATAAAGCGTGGTAGCTATCCAAATCCCAAATATTGTGTTTTTAGGGCAATATTTACAAATAAGGCGTTCAAAGCTTTAAAAGACCAGATTAGAATCCCAACATAAACACATTAATGTGACTTTTAAAAATCAATATAGATTGGTCAATTAGGTTATTTAGAATTTTAAAAGTCCTCAAACAAACTTAAAACAAATGGTTGTGGAAATGCGTTGCATGTAGTAGTCCAGATGCTAAAAGCACTAATAACATAGATATTTTAATGTAAATTTAAAATTAACTTTAGATTTCCTTTTTGGCATATAGTTGCTGTGTTAATATATTTATCTCATTAACAAATACAAGAAAAAGCATCAATAAAGTATTATTAAATACTTTTAATGTTAACATTGTCTAAAATAATTATGTACAAAGCTTCCCCATCCATCTCTCCTCCCAAAGATGTTAATTTTCAAAACAGAAAAGCCTATTTATTTTAATAATAACTATATAAAGATAAAAGTATATTTTTAGATTCTTTGTGGAGGTGTTAAAATTTGCTTTTTGCAAACCATCAGTATCAAACATGTAGTTTCACTAACATGGTATTTTCTACAAATGGAAATGGTAAACATCAATAAAAGGTAAATACAAATAGGCTTTTTGGTCTTGACTATCAGTTCACTTCCATCCCCTTCCCTTTTTCATGGAATTATTAACCATTTAGATTTATTCTAAATATCCTAGCTCCTCTACCCTCCCTTTTATACTGTCTTTTAGCATATAAAAACAATACGTTTTTAAAAGTAATACTACCACGTTTAGAAACACGTAGTTACTTTTTCTTTTATACAACAAGTTATCTTTTAAATTTATTTATTTATTCATTTAAATATGTGTTGACCCTGTTGAATGAAGGCTAGTATTAAACCTGTGTGTCTCCTCTAACCACACATCTTAACAACTGGAATTACTTGCCAAACTAAACCTCTAGTTACAGTTGTACTCAGGAATAGTGTTTGCAAGATTCCCACCTAAACCAAATTAAAATATTTCTTCATTACAATAAAAATAAGCACTTTGAAGTACTTCTTTCAGATAAGTATTTCCTTACAAAGATGAAATTTGCGATAATACACCAAGAATAATAAATGTCTTAATTGAGATGCAGATATAGCATGGTGATATTTCCACTTTTGGCAGGAAAATTAATAAATATGTATAACAAATGTTAGTAATAATTTTGATGTTATTTTACTGCACATTTTATCAAATAAACAAATTCAAATAATGCAATAATATGCACTAGACCTTGCATATTCCATATGAAATAAAAGTAGAAACACAAAATTAATATTAGCAAGGACAATGTAGATCACAACCGGTTATTAAACAGACCGAGTTAATAATTTTTTTTAAATGTCAAATTAAATTTGATATACTTGATTTTTTCCATTTTTAGAAGAGGTTAATCACCACAAGTTACTTAAATATGCATCCTCATAAGACATTAAAAATATATCTGAAATATCACATTTTACACCAAATGTAATAGGCATGAAGTAACAACCATTTAAAAAGCTAAATTAATTTACTTCATTGTTATGGTATAAAAATAAGTTTCAATCAAGGGCATAGAAAGCTAATTTTTCTATGGGGTGGGGGGGAAGAGGGGTGGCTAGGAAATTTTCCTTTCAGCTAATAAAAGTTTTTACATGTATAGATAGACCCCCCCCCCTTTTTAGGGTGATCTATCATATTTCCGGGAGTCGGGACACCTCCAGCCACCCCACCCCCTTTCTACACCCTTAGTTGCAATCCAAACATAAAATTTTTCAATACTGTGATGTAGTGTCAAACCAGCATCTTTTGCGTCTTCAATACAGAGGAAATTAGAAACATAGAGGTAAAATCATATATAAAATAAGTTTTAAGTGATATTAATATCATATTATTTTAGTCAAGAGTACACAAATAGATGTGTTTTTTGTTTTGTAATGAAATATGTAAATTTTTATCAAGCACAAATCCTGTGATAGTGTAAATAATGAGTCCTAGTAGGTCTAATATTATAAATAACATAGAATTAGTACAATCTGGTTTATGCCTATGTTTTTTAAGGGGAAAACGTGTATTTAAAATAAAAGTCATTGAAAAATGACCACAATTTCACACATTTTAAAAATGGGAATAAATGATATTAATTTAATACTTTTTAACTAGAGTTCAATTAATTAGAATAACTAGAATACAATTAATATAAAGTAATAGTTATTTTGCATTTAACTAATTTGTTTGAATTTGAACTCATAATAAGCTAAAACATTCATCTTATCAATCCATATATTAATGAAAAACATTGTAAACATTGTATTGTATACATGAAATAGTTAGAAAAATAAAACTTATAATCCTTCAAGTAAATATCCTTAGCTCAGTTGGTAGCGTGTCTGTCTACTGAGCTAAGAGTCCCAGGTTCGATTCCTGGCATGACCGAAAAATGTATCATTGGTGAAATGTGGGTTTACCCTTTCACAGCGATGAATTAATGGTCTAGGACTGGACGTTGTGCCCGTCCTAATCTCAAGTTAGATTATAAGGCATATGAAGCTGTGACTTGCCTAGCAAGCCGGTAGCGGGAAATATATGTCTTTAATAAAAAATGACCTGGACCACAGGCTGGAAAGGGTAATGAATATAAAGTAGACATCCTAGAGTTTATTTTATCAGACAAGCTGCAAGCAGTAGTAAATACATGTATATTTTCAGAAAAATGTGTAAGGAATTTGTATATATTTCATTTATCAAACTATGTAAACAAGTCGAGAATATATATATATATATATAAATAAAATTATTACTAGATTAGTTTGATTTGTAAATAAATAAGTGAATTAAAATAATGAGGTTAACCTTTTGTAGGAAATATATAAGTGAAGATAATATCTATACAATATATAAATGTGTTGTGACTAAGGATCTTCAAGTCCAAGCTTCATTAATTTGAGTTAAGTAAAAGTCTAATAAATATATAATACTAAAGCTTAACTATACAAATAATAGTTAATTATTTATTAGATACAAATTTAAAATGGTAATAATATTAATCATTTTACAATAAACAGAACATGGTTTCAATGTTAATATATATATTTATATATTTTATTATTATAAGAATAATTTGTGTTATAGTAAATAATAAAATTAGTTTTTAAATTAACTTGTGTCAATTGGTAAATGAAAACTGAATTATTCAGTGATTGTGATATTATTTAAGTATTATGATTTTGTTATCTTCCCATCTGGAGCACAATCATTTATTTGGTGCTAAGCTTGATACTATCCGAGAGAAACAAACTTCTTCCTAAAATCAAGAAAGAAGTTGAAATTTTTAAACGTGCATACTACACTTTTGAAATAAGGTATACTCGATAAAGTTTAGCACTAATATAATACCAGCTATTCAAGGACATTCCTGTTTATATCTTCTTTAACAAAGTGTCCTAGCCCTCTCTATTCAACAACCAGTTTTCTTAGTTGTCGACCTTCCAATGACAAGATGTCTGAATACTACCCGCTATGATGCATTTTCCTTCTCCCCTCTCTGCACACATACCTCTTTACCTCCCAACTGCATATTTTACACACACAAACAGAAAAAAATATAAACAATGAGCTATTATCCACCACCAGAAACTCAATAAAGAGAAAATAAAAAGTCTAAACTATAAGTTGTTATTTTAAAGTGTCAAGCTGGGCAAGTGTCTATTAAAAAATCTCACAGTGTCAAAAGATTTGAGTTTTCACATATCTCTAGTTAGGAGAAAATTTTAGAAAATAAATATGTTTAGTATATAGTATGCAGGAAGAATCAAGAACATTTTTTCTTCTTGCACTAGTATTTGTAAGTATTTCATATAATCACTTATCACTGAAAAATATACTTAAAAAAGGCTCAAGGTTCATAGTGGGTTTTAATAAATATCAAGTACCACTATACATTTATGGGTTTTAGCATTTTGTACCTCCTAGCTCGAGTAATAACAAATAAAATTGCTCTTAGCCTGGCTGATGATGCTCTACTTAATAGAAAGGATGTTGCCACTAATTCTAAGCTTTACAGCAGTGATTGTTTAGTGGTTTGTTGAGTCCAAAACAACGAGGGGTGCCTGTAGTCTATGTATTATTCTGTTATGCTGAAGAAGGGGACTGATGTACCCCAAAGATTACAAAATTATGTGTTTAGTTGTGAACTACAGGCCTACAGTTATCTGGCAAGTGTGTAGGCCTTGCCCGTCTATCCTACTTTCAATGTTTAGTTTAATATAGCTGTTTGGCACCATTTTTCCTTTATACAGGTATTTATTAGGTCTTATAAAATATGTTTATATATTGGTGCATGTAAATCAACGAGTGCATATTTAAATTTAAAATAGACCCTTTTTACAACCAAAATCAATATTTGGCACATATTTGGCTTGTGTTTATCAGGAAGGAGAGTTGCCTGCAGTTTATTCCTCGCAAAAGAAATAGAGGAATAATTTACAATTGATTTTGCCTTCCCATATAATATATTTAATCATTTAGACACAATAATTTTGCTAAGGTCCATGGAATGTTTGTCATCTATGCTGTGAGCCTCACTCAACACCTAATGATAAAAACAATAAACAGAAAAAATGTTATGCATATGTATGTAAATATGGAGGATTTAATTTTGGTTACCCATATTTCCCCAAAATAAATGGTTTTTTTTCTTCTTAATAACATTTTTTAAATCAAAAATTATTTTTTTAACATGAATAAACTCCAACTTAAGTGTATTTAATTGGTTTCATCTCTACCCATCTGGATCAATACTCTTTTCACCATGTGATTTTAAATCTTCTCTCCAGGCAAATACTTGTGCAGTTTCTTACTAAACCTTCTCGTTCAAGTCGTATAGTGTTAAATAATTTAGGTAACTTATCATCTAAAAAAGAGTGAAAAATATAAAAGTTCTTGCTTTGAAATTGCTTGAAAGGTCTAAGAAAATTTGTGATTATTGAAAAAAAAATAATCTACATTTAGTATAAAATTTGAATGGAAAGACCATCTTTTTGAAGTAGGGTATGTGTTCATTTGTCATGAGTGAATGATGCCCATACTACTGAAATGTAATGTCAACTGTATTTAATAAACTTAAACAAGTTGTTTTATTAATTGAAATAACCATTAGCTTAAATTATAGTGTAGATATTTGATGAAAGATTTTGAAAAGATGCTGGTAAGACAAAAAAGTAACATAATTAATGTTGAGCCCTATAAAACATTTCTATAAATTTGTCAAGTAACATAAATGTATATATAAATATTTAAAGATCAAAACAAAAATTAGTTGTTTAAGTATAAATATATTTAAATGCATTTCTAAGAGCCATGAAATTAAATGTGAATTACTATTTGCAAATTATCAAGGCAAAATTTCAACAACTATCATGATTTTTTGGTTGATGTAATTAAAGGTTTGATTATTTTAAAAATACGTGTATACGATGTGTAAGGTTATGCTCGGATTGGTTAAAAACACAAATATTTATTAAACTAAGGGAAAAAGAATTACCTTTTACTTTTGTTTACAAACATTTTATATTCTTAATAAATGATTAACAAGATTAAATATTTATTTTTTTAAATATACATGTATATATTTTTATTTGGAAGAAATATCTATTAGTAATAAAACATTAATTACTTGATTGCCTTGCATATACAAATTCAACTTCAGTGGGCTTACATACAATGCAAAGTTAAATAAAAGATAAAATCTAATTAAAAAAGTTACCACTCAACATTAAGGCCCCTGTGCTCCATTAAAATCACATCACTCCATTGCATCAAACTTAAAAATGCAACAAAGAAGTCCAGATTTCTGATTATTGCTCTGAGTGCATAGTTTGTAGTTTTTTGAAAACTTAAAGAAAAGGTTCTTATTAATGTGGCAAGGTTAAGGTGGAGAAAGGTCGCCACACAACAATGGGGCAGAATGGAATAGCCGGATAAAAAGGTCATCCAATTGCATCGCCATTCTTATTTTCAAAATATTTGGTAGGTTATTATTTTATTATTACTTACACTATTACTTTTGATAAGGAGGCATAGACAGGGAGGTAAGAGGGATGGGCTACCTACGATGCCAAGATTGCCAAATTTCACTCGTAACATTTAACTAATGTATTATTGGATACAGGAATTTAGGGGTCATATTAGGTTTGCTCTATCGTTTGTCAAAAAAGAAAACACTTTTGAAGTATTTGACATAATATGTAAAATGTATGTGTTTCCATTTTTAATTGATTTCACTTAATCAATGATTACATTTTTTGAGATGCATTTTCACATATAATAATATAATAATTATATTATGACCCACAGCCAACAGTTATTTGTTTATCTACTTGAGTATTACATATTAAAAGTTGAAGGATTCAACTTGATTTTTTTTAATAACCTTTGCAGAAAATATTTACTATTTCTAGCCATGGCACACTAATTGTCAATAGCTAACAATGTCACTTTCAATACACATAAATTAGGTGAATAAGTCAATTGTATTATAAATAATTTGAGTCACACTAACACTACTAGAATTAATATTATTATTTAGATACAATTTAGATGTCAATTATATTTATAATGACAACATATGTCGGCACAAAAAGATGATTCAAAGACTTTGTTTGCCAGTGAGGAAAATTAAGCAATATGTAAATGATGTATGATGATACTTAACACTGTTCAAAAACATTTCTTGATCAAAGCCCCCTCATTAAAATATATCGGTTATTTATTATTGCACACACCCTGGATATTACAACAATTTGGATTAAAAATACAACTTGGTTCTATAACAGTGATCAACTAAATCTTCAATATCAATGGTATACTCAATTAAAACAACATTATATTTAATAATATTGAGCTACTAGGGCTTAGGAACGTCTCGAACCAAGCAGAAGAAAACCAATAATTCAATGTCTATCCTTATTTCAATTCCCAAGTTTGGATATTAGATGTGGGAAAGCCGTCATGCTTTAGTATTCACAGCCTTTAAACAACAAATTTCCTATATGTAACTTTAATGTTATCAATCAATTCACAAATAATACTATAAATAAAAATCTGTTAAGGGACACGCAGAAAAATCTCCCAGTCAAGAGCATGTACTATATTAATAAAACTTCTATTTGCATAATACTTAATACACATTATGGTAGTTTAATAGTTATAAAATTAGAGGTTCTAAATATCACAATATAACTCTAGAGTCAACCAGTTGTCAAAAACCACAAAAATGTGAAATATTTGATTTGAAGTATGAAGATATGAAAAAAGATTCAATAACTTTTGCGACTATCAGACACGTGTGTCTGAGAGAAACATTGGGATTGATAATAAATGAATTATGTTATAATATATTGACCTATATACCGTTAACTGAATTTAAATAAATATATAGTGTTTGATGACAGCATGGTCATACACAGGTTAACTCTTTTAGAGACACAGGCTCCTACTATCGCTAAAAGTGCCATGATTCGATCCCATCATTTTCTCCTACTAGCGTTAAAAGTGCCATGATTCGATCTGATCGTTTCCTCCTACTATCGCTAAAAGTGCCACGAGCCTATGATCGTTTCCTCCTACTATCGTTAAAAGTGCCATGAGCCGATCTGATCGTTTCCTCCTACTATCGCTAAAAGTGCCATGATTCGATCTGATCGTTTCCTCCTACTATCGCTAAACGTGCCACGAGCCTATCTGATCGGTTCCTCCTACTAGCTTTAAAAGTGCCATGAGCCGATCTGATCGTTTCCTCCTACTATCGTTAAAAGTGCCATGATTCGATCTGATCGTTTCCTCCTACTATCGCTAAACGTGCCACGAGCCTATCTGATCGGTTCCTCCTACTAGCGTTAAAAGTGCCATGAGCCGATCTGATCGTTTCCTCCTACTATCGTTAAAAGTGCCATGATTCGATCTGATCGTTTCCTCCTACTATCGCTAAACGTGCCACGAGCCTATCTGATCGGTTCCTCCTACTAGC